>JTDE01000167.1:337609-358835 GCA_014338405.1 Paragonimus skrjabini miyazakii | reverse complement strand
AAATAACATGGTATGAAACTTTTGGTTATCTTTTTCATCAATCCCCATGCCACTGAACTACCGCACATTCTCAGCTTACTTCTTCAGAGGATTAAAACAAAATGATGCCGTAGCTACAGAACTCTAGAATTTAATAAACCGCAAAATTCCACAAAATTACAACATTGGCGGCAAAAGAAAATTTTTAACTGACGGATTAAAGAGATATTTACGTTCCGTCGATTACACGCAGCACCTCGAGTTAACCTCAAGGAGAATAGTTGAGGGGAGACTACTTGTGGTCCGCACTAACGCGTGCGGTATTGAAAACGAGTGGAGAGAACTCCGAGCGGTCACCACAGATGCGGATTTTATAGCGGTTACTGAATCGTGGCTGAAGCCGGAGGTGAGCATTGAAAACCTCTGTCCACCCGGAGATTGTACATACAGGGCGGATCGACAGGATGGAAGGACTAGAGGAGGGTCCTTGCTTCTAGTAGCGCAACATCATGAACAACGATCTGACAGGGCACTTATAACACCCAATGCGCAAGTGGTTGGTTGTTTCGTGTAATTGCTGAACGTAACAGTGTTGGTCGTATGTGTCTATAAGAGTCCTTTGGTGAAAGAGGCCGAGGATGATGAGCTGTTGGCAGCGCTGAGTGATCATACATGCCGAGCACAGAAGATCCTTGTCCTTGAAGATTTCAACGCACCCGAAGTTGGCTGGATAGAGGAGCATGCACCAAGAGGGTCGTTCGGGGAATCTCTCCTTAAATCCCTACACACCAAGGCCATGGTTCAGCACGTAAATCAACACACCCGATGGAGACCTGGCCAGACACCAGCTGTGCCGAACCTGGTGTTAACTAGGAATCCGAATGAAATAGACAACCTTGTGGTCGGACATCCTGTTGGTCGAAGCGATCATGGGGTCATTAGGCTGACATTCGCCTTAGCGACTGTTAAACCCCCGGATAAGTGGCGTCGGGTCTACAGGGGAATTAACATTGACAAAATGACCAAGGAGGCGGAATTAAAAGCACGGCCGAAACTTGGGCAAGATAACGATGTTGAGATGATTTGGTCCAAGCTCAAAACCAATTTACTGGAATTGGCTATCAAGTTCGCTTAGCTTCGGAGGGTTATTCGCCGCGGGAAACCACCATGGTGGAAGGGCAGAGCGAGCAAGTCTCAAACGATGAAGCGTAATGCTTGTGCGAGATTCAAACGCACAGGCGGATATAAGCGTTATCTAGAGTACAGACGGGCGCAACGCAGGGCCAGCCAGGTTCAGCGGGAGTGCCGATTGGCATATGAGGAGAACTTGGCTCAACGAGCCAAGCAAAACCCAAAGGCGTATTATAATTATGTCCAGTCCAAAGCCTCCCTCCGAGTGTCCGTTGGGTGCATCAGCAACGAACAAGGAGAGAACGCGTCCACTAATAAAGAGAAGGCCCAAGCGTTGCTCCAGTTATTTGAGAGGGTGCATACAAGGGATGGTGGCAGGTCACCGCACGTTTTCTTCGCGCCTGATGTACCCATTATGGAGGAGGTGCTGGAGAGGTGCGGGTTCAGTGGACTAAACTGAATGTTACGAAGGCAGCGGGCCCAGATGACATTTACCCTGCAATTCTAAGACCACTTGCGGACGTATTGGCTGCTCCCTTGGCTGATTTATTCAAAAAATCGCTTGGTGAGGCCAAACTATCCGCGGATTGAAAGGTAGCCGCTGTCACACCGATACACAAAGGAGCAGTAGAGAAGAGGCCTCAAACTACAGGCCTGTGAGCCTTAAGTCTGTTGTATTGAAGGTGTTAGAACGGATCTTAAGGGATAAGATAGTGCAACATTTTATCAAATATAAACTAGTGGCAGCTCAGCAACATGGCTTTGTGGGTAAGAGATCTTGCGCTTCTGACTTACTGGCTTTCTTAAATGAGATTACCCTACGGCTTGAAAGGGGAGATTATGTTGAGGTCCGTTACCTGGATTTTAGAAAGGCCTTCGACTCCGTAAATCACAGACTTTTAGTATTAAGATTGGAAGCATTTAATATATCTCCAGATGTTTTGGTATGGGTGAAGGAGTTCCTGCATGATGGTAGTTTCTATGTGCAGGTGGAGGGCTCCCAGTCACACACTGCACATGCCACCGGTGGTGTTCCCCAAGGGTCAGTTTTATGTCCCCTGCTGTTCCTGATATACATAAATGATCTGGCGAAGAGGATCAGCAGTCACTGCCACATGTTCGCAAATGATGTGAAACTCGTGGGATGCCCGAGCGAGTCTTTGATGCGGCGAGACGTTGACGAAATTCATCGGTGGACAGTTGACTGGGAACTCCCGTTAGATGTTGCGAAACGTAGACAACTTACGGGAGTCAAGACCGATGACTCTCTCAGATTGATAAGGGAGTCTGAGCCACATGTGCTCATTCAAAAAACTACTGAGATGAGGGATTTGGGAATACAGGTCACTGGAGATTTCAAGGTATCAACTCAATGTATGTTTGCAGCCCGTAAAACAAATCGGGCACTCTATCAACTGAAGAAGACAGTGTCCTCAAGAAAATCCGGCGTCCTTGTGCCTCTGTATAAGGCTTACGCGAGACCGCATCTAGAGTACTGAGTGCAGGCCTGGTGTCTTTATTTGGTCAGGGATGGTAAGGCCCTAGAAAAGACGCAACGTAGGTTCACGAGGTTTTTTTGTAAAACTTTGGGGAGTGGATTACTCCGGCAGACTCAAGCACCCTAATCTCTTCTCCTTAGTAAGAAGACGAAAAAGAGGTGACCGTATACAAGTCTTTAAAATACTGAGAGGATTATCCGAGGCAGGGAAGCAGCCATTTACTCGCAACAAAAACTCACTGCTGAAAGGACACGAGTTGACAATTGTGAAGGAAAGAGCTAAGACTCGAATCCGTGCCAACTTTTTCACATATAGAGTTGTGAACAGTTGGAACAAATTGCCGTCCGAGGTGGTGTTGGCCAACAAGTGTAAGCTTGGTGCTTGTTGGTTGGCATTATTTCCGGATGCGGAGTGATAAGGTGACCAAGGTCTACTTTACCTGATGGCGACCCTCTCTCTTTCCTCTGTATGCATGTTGGAACCGGTCCAACAGATTGATACCCAGTCTGTGGTCACTATCGAAAACCAATCGACAATGGAAACAGGGACTCAGCGCGTTGACTCTTGTGTATTAGTATCGGCCCTGGAAAATAGAATGCAGAGAAAAGCACATCAAGCTAGCGGGACAAGGAGCTAGTTGCGATTGTAGCCCCGGGTCGGGTATTACAAATGGAATAGCTTGACTAAAACAAAAGTAGGCAAAAAGCCAGTCATCAAAAACGTACAAGTGAATGCGACAATCAAAAATATCATTTACTGTAGTCGCTACGTGCGTCTTCAGTTTAGTGCTTCTCACCTTCTCTTTATCACTAGTTATAGACTGTTTGCGTAGGACTTCTTTATTAGTTATTTGTCTCTCAGCTTTCTTCTTTTATCGAAACCAGGAAGTATTTTTATTCTGTCATCCGGGAGTCTGATGGAGATATGGTAGCACCAGCATCGGCTTTGATCCTGTCTTTTAATCTGAGTATACCATGATTGCTGACGAAGATTCCATTACCTCTTGCCTCCATCATTCAACCTTGGCACCCAAAAGATCGCCTCCATGACCCTGCTGAGAACTTGACCGGGGATGTTCTTGCTGCTCTTTCAATACTATATTGTGTTCTACATACCAATGAAAACTCCAAAACACTGTTGAAGGGAAGTTTTGCTACTCCATTTGTCGCAGCTCGGTGGGATCATTTGAGCTCACTGGTGCAAGGAACTGGACATCAACCGGTTACTAGCCTCAGGTCCTGTGATCTGAACTGAACTGAACTGCCCTAGGAAACCTGTATGTAAAACGGAGTAGATACCGCTTGAGCCATAAACAAATTTCATGACCCGTGTAACGACAACTGTACTCATCTGTCTTCAAAATGCGTTCAACTTGCGAGGAAAAATCGGAACTATCTCTTCCTCTCTCTTGGTAATTCGAAAAGCCATGGTTTCCGGGCAAGTTACACTCAGCCACCTGTCGCAATCTGATTGGCTGATGCTTTTTCAGTGATTTGTTCACGGGTTCGAGGTTGGAGAACCAAATCACTCGAATCCGGTCATGATAAACTTCAGTTTGTCCGTCTCGATGTCAGCAGTGGGTTGCTTATCGGTTAGTGCTTGGTATAAATTGGAGTGTACGTGCGTTTGCCGTAAGATAACCGGTTATTGCGCAAGGTGTCGGAACCGGTGGATCTCAGCGAAGTAATTCGTGCTCACTTTCCGGAGGGTTTTGGTTGTGATGCGTTTGCGGAATTCGATAAACGGTTGTGAATGCTTCAAAGGGGGACTGGAACGAGTTAATTTCGGAGAAATTGTGTAACACTGGGAAGGAAATTCGGAAATGTGCAAAACTCATGATCCATACAACCGCTATTCTATTCATTAGTCCCAAAAATGCGCTCAACTTGTGAGGAAAGCCGGAATCATCTCTTCCTCTCTCTTGGTAATTCGAAAAACCATGATTTCCGGGCAAGTTACACTCAGCCGTCTGTCGCAATCTGATTGGCTGATCCTTTTACAGTCATTTCAGCGATTTGTTCACGAGTTCGAGGTTGGACAGCCGAGTCGCTCGGATCCAGTCAGTTTATCCGCTTCGATGTCAGCAGTCTTCCGTTGACCTAAAGGGCACTCACTAAAAACAGGGTGTAGCACCCCCCTTGGGGTTACAGAGAATACCAAGAGCAGAGTGAAGTACTAGTCTAACAAAACGGATGAGAATACTAATCTATAAACGGAAAAGTGCATGGCCCTCGCGTCACCTCCTACAATTGGTCACACGTTCCGTAAGGCCGGGAGCTGTAATTGCAGCTAGAAGTGTTGTTGACTTTAAATCGACAGGGTCTTTGTAACAATAAGACTGATAGTCAGTTTATGACAGGCTAAAGCAATTCGTTATTAAAATGTAAGTACCCTAGGGAGAGTATATAATTGAGTTCGGACAGGATTGCCTCATCGTGGTCAGGGTAAAGACAGGCAGGCCGACAGATTACGCCAGTCAACACTCTGTCGGAGTTGGGTGGTGAAATGGAGCACCAGACATATTCAGAAATGGTGGTGAGTATTCGGTGATACAAGGAAGTGGTCCGGAGGGATTTATGGATATAAATGGCAACACCGCCTACTCTACCCATTATTCTATCATTCCAAAAGAGCAGCATGCCTGTCACCTCAAGTCCGGGATAAAGAAGATTTGGTGAATGCCGTGATTCAGTAACTTCGAAGGTGATGAAGACATTCGCGTGACAAAGCCCACAGAATTCAACTAGTTCACTGGTCAGACTTTGGGCGTTGGTAAAAGTACATTTGACAGAATATATATTCTGAACTAATACAGGTTGCTGGAGCCGGCAATGGACTGCATTTTTCGGCGGAAGCTGGGCGCATCGCCGGAGGTATTGCCGATTGTGACAGAGCCGACTCTCATACGGTTTTTAGAGAACGATCAAGTGAGCAGCTCGTGCTAGGCAATTAGCTCGAAATCTCTCGTCTTCGGAATGATCGGACTGGGTGGTTATGCCTTCTGGAATTCAATGTCGCCCGTAACGAGGACGCTTTAATATATATGCAGTTTTCTCGGGGATAGTCACAGTGATTTTCAAGAGCCGTGGTAAGGATTCACCTGGGGTCAGGCTTGGGTGCGGAGTGTGCAATATGTTCTGCAGAGGCACATTTTCTAGCTTTAAGGCGGACGCAAGAAAATCCTGTTAAGCAATACCGTGCGCGGTGTTGTCCTCACAGATATCGGGCACATTTATGATATTTACGTTGCGGGAACAGTCAGCAGAGACCGCGCTTTTGGTGGTCTGATATCTCCATTGTCGCCCAGTCCAGGGTATGGCAGGATAAATTGAGGCAATGTCAAACAGGCGCAGTTTAAATACTGCTGGGAAAACCACCCCGGTTTCCGGAGCAATTGCTCAGGAAACCCGTATCAGATCCGGTTTGTTTACTTGCGGTGAGTCAGGCTTCTTTGCGGGACCGGTAGTAGAAAATTCCGAAAAAAATATTGTCCACCCTCCGTTAAATTACCATATTTTTGGGCCTAATCTTTATGGCTGTGCACCAAGTTTGAAAGAGTAATTAATAATCAGTTTTTCACACAAGCTGAGAATGTAGGTAGTTATATATTGAAAGTAGTAATGAGACATTTAATATCGTATTACGATGATAACTGTCACCTCCCTATTCTGCTGCTGCCCGTGAGTTTTTCGACCTCAGTTCTTGTCGCCAAACGTAAGTTTAATTTAATGGTTTCATAATAACGCATGTCCTATAAGTCTAGCTACTGTACATATGTTCTTTGCGTCATTAACTGCATGTCATCCTGATATTTAAGATGCACAATTTCCCCTCCGTGTAGCGGATTCAAGTTTATTCCAACTGGCAGCAAATGGTTAGGCACCACAAAACTGATTTGCTAATAGAAACGGGTCAACTAATGGTCAACAATCCGATTGTATGGCTCCCAATTCCGCCACTCGTATCTGACTGATTCGTTAGGTTTTCGGTAATTCCGGCGATTAATACACGGGTTCGCGGCAGGGGGCCCGATTCGTTCGGTTCTAATCGGTTTACTTGTTTTGATGTATAGTGACCATTCGTTGATCTGGAAGGCATTCGCTTAAAGAAGCGCGTAGCATCCATTTTGGGGACTACAGCAAGTACCGAGAAATGAGTAGATTTACGAAACTGAGGAGGTTTTATTAACTGAGAATCTAGTAGCGTTTTGAAGCGAGCCTGAGAAGTGTAGCTAACGATCCCAGAGGTAGGTCGTTACAGTGGTGGTTAACTCCGTAAAAATGGAATAGATATATGGGGAAGGTTCCAGGAAAGGTTTAAAAATCTTGCTCCCACTCTGTTGGTCGCTATCAATTTCAGAGTTGAGGGACTACTCACCGAGTCCTGAGTTAAATAAAATAGCAATTGCTTAAATCCCCGGTATGGTGTTTCGAGGTCGGAATGAGTTAGAATGGGTCATTTGGTTCAATAGGATATTGTAGTGAATGTAACGACTTTCAATAGTTTCATACCACTCGCCTTAGAGCGGATATTTCTCGACTATTTAAGTGCACATTTCAGAACAAATGTAAGTATTTATATGAGTTTAATGGTTGTGTTGCAGTGAAAAAAATCAGGTATACCTAAAAACAACTCGTATTCGCTTTTGTTTCAACAAGGGCATCATTTTGAGCTTCGTAAACAATTTTGCGTCATGAAAATGCTTCCTTGGGAAATTTCATGGTGGAATGCATACTTCTATTGTGCAGAGGCATTCTATTTTGCGTGGCTTGTGAGACATGTGAATTTGTAATCCCCGACTACATTACATTTGCACTATATTTTATACTAAATACCAAAGTTGATTTCAAACAAATCTATGCCATCACGTTCGTGGGTTAGTTATTTGGCCCAGTTATATGTTCAGTCTGTTTCTTAGTTAGTATTTCTGGTGGAAACCGATCGACGAGATGTCATTCCTGAAGACAATTGCACCCGGGGTTATCGTGTTTATATTGGACGGTGTGAACGTGGGTAAGAAGGCCCGGCCTATCACTGACAACCTGCTCATTGCCCATTTTACTGTCCACTGGCCGTGGTTGAGTGTAGCTTGTCACTTTTACTTAGTTAAACGCTCACTTAGCTGGCGGCTCACGACCCACTTTTATGCTCGTTGCTCCTTCATTTTGCCGACAGCAGTCTAATCTGCGTACCACGGATACTTATTATTGCGATGATTGCTGGGTTATGCTTCTGCCAGTCGCAGACTCCACTATAAGATTTTGTTATATAACTGGTTTTTCTCATTAATAGACTAGTATAACACCGACTAAAATCTGTGTTTGTCCAGAAGTGAGTGTAGTGATTTTCAGGACAATTTAAAAAATGTTTACGCGCCCAAATGGCTATTTCCAACTCACGTAGACCTTTTCCGGCGATTCCAGCGATTCGTTCACGGTTTTGAGGTTAGAGAACCAAGTCGCTCGGATCCAATCGGTTTGTCCGTCTCGATGTTAGCAGTTTTCAGTTGACCTAAATGGCATCCATTATAAACAGGGTGTACCACCGCTCTTGGGGTTACAGAGAACACCGAGAACAGGGTAAAATACTAATCTAACAAATCCTTAAGTAAGTGAGAATCTAACAACGCTTTTAACCGGTTCTTAAAGAAGTGGCTAACAACCTCTAAGGAAAGGTCGTTTCAAGGGTTTTTACGCCTGCAAGAGAGGTGCTGTTGCCTAAGAAAGGTCCTGGGTCGAAGCTTATAGAGGTTCTTGTCGTGACCTCTCCGAAAGTCATCAACTATTGATGTAAAGAATTGCTGAGCGAGTCCTGTGTTAAAGAAAAGTGCATACGGATTAAGTCGCTGCGGAGTCTTCAAAACTCAAGTGGATAAATATCAACAATTTCTGGACGAGACTGGTGGAAGTGCCGCAAACCAGTGACCATTTTGGCAGCTACTCGCTGACCACGTTCGATGGCGAGTATGTCCTCCTTTAAGCCGGTGAATATGACTTGATTGGTATACCCAAGCAGTGGTCTTATGTAGACCCCGTAAATCGATAGAAACTCATTTTTTCTATTCGGGGTAAGCTCTTTTTATCAACCCGAGTCCCAAATCCATTTTTGCCGGCCATCTGGTGGTGATAAGAAAAGGATAAACCGATGGACAGCCAAATTTCTGTGTCTTTTTTAAGGTCAACTTATGCGATATCTACTACACTTTGTGCACCATATATCACGAATAGGCTCTCGGGGTCTTTTCTGAGAGACATATGTACACACTTGCTGTCGTTTAAAGGGGGACTCTAGTCACCTGACCAGCACTTAATACGATCAAGGTCAATCTGCAAAGCACGCCGTGACGGCGAACTGCATATTGGCCGTTTTCTTTGCTAACTGTAACAATTTTCAAAGCTTGCATTGAACAACATTTATTGCCTTAATTCGAATACTGCATTTAATTTTGTTCCAGCCCATCGCAGAGGAACTCGAGAGTCTGTTCGTCTAGATAAGGAACTTTCAAATACTCCTGCTTCGTAATTCCGTCTGTAATTCTTTAGCCCATCGAACCAGATTGACAACTCACACATACCTGCTGGTGGTGACGTGCATATACGCGAATATGCGTTGAGAGCTGAACGTTCTAAAAGAAGCGCACTGTCCCTACTGGCCATTTTGGAAGAAGCCAGTCGTCAACGGGCTTCGCGAATGTCTCGAGAATGACAGCCCTCACGACTTCCGTCGGAAGTGCGTTCCAGGTCGGGCAAACTCGGATAGCAAAACTGGTTTGCCAGCAAGGTAGGCGACCACTTGTTTTGTCTGGCTTGAGCCTGTCCACTTGGGGAGGTGGTTTCCGGTAGCTTGAGGAGTTATCGATTGGAGTGACCCTCCATGGTCATAATTTTAAAGTTGAGTAGCATTTCTCCCTTTAGCCGTCTGTAAGTCATTGGGAAGAGGTTCAGCGGCTCCAGTCTGTCAGTATACGAGTAGAAACCTATGACCAATTTCGTTGCGCACCGTCGTACAACTTCAAGGGTGGCTACGTCATTTTCAGATATGAAGCACACACTTGTATGCTTACCTGCAGCGTAGGTCTTAACAGAAAACCAAAGATACGCGCACAGTATATTCTACTGATAATTTCCTTGGTAATCTACTGAGCGCTGTCAACTTGCTGTTAGCTTTCCTTTGTCAGTGCCGGCGCATTAGCACTACGACAGAAGTTTGCCGAAATTGGTCCCGAAGTCCTTTTCATGGGGAATAAAAGTGGGCAGATGCCCACCTCTCCGGCAGGTTCTGTTATTCTGGTACCGTATATACATGATTTTAGAATTCCTAGTGTTGAGCGCAGCTGTTTCATAGCTACCACCGGTGCACCGCGTCGAGATTCCGCCGTAGGGGATCAGCCCTCATGGGAGTGTAGAGTGCGCCACACTCTGGAATCGTCCACATATATGAGCAAGTGTTTGGCTGAAAGCTGATAAGTCATTTGTAAATAATAATAAATAATAGAAGCAACAAAGAGCCCAGTACGAAGCGTTGTGGGTCACTTGTAAGAGAACCGAAAGCATCATCTAGCTCGCCGTTGACTCCTATATGATGTTTCCTGCCTGATAAGTAAGAAATACTGCATATGGCGAATATGCCCGTTTACAGCAATTCGTCATCATGTGGGGGATTGTCAGGCAGAAAACGCGAGCATTCCAGCTCTCGGCGGAATACCCCAACACAGGGGGGAGTGCGTCAAACACCCACCGTGAGCGGATGGAGAACGGCGTGGGCTACCGGATGAGTCATCGCTCGACCGGATCAGACCAACGGGCGAGACGTGGCAGCCGAAATAGGATGGATGACCAAATTGAAGGCGTGATTATTCCAACACTCTCGGGAATATATCGACACGGCTGTATAGTACGTTCAAAGCCTACAGGAGACAGACGGAGGACAGCACGAGCGATCGGACAAGCTATCGCTCAAGGAAATCGGATCAACGGACGAAGAACAACAGGCAGAAAACCCCCGGTTAGAAGGCGCCAATCACACACCTAAACCGGGTAGAAGTGCACACGACGTGCAAGCGGAAACCAGGGGGTGTTGTGGACTGGAATTGTGATTCAAAATCGCGAGCGCTCGTGTGGCATGGCAACTGGCGAGTTGGACAATAAAGATTGTGCTTTATTGGACGCCTTTTTGCTACGATCAGACGAAATACACCACGTCCATATCATACATTTCACAGGGGAATCATTAGGGGGCAAACGGGGTACGGGTGGCTAATGAGGTCGTTTGACTCAATGTCACATTGCAATCAAGCGCCTACTTGAAAAATAAGTCTTGACTGGCTACCAGAGTGAATGGATGGTCAAGACAAATCCAACGCCCGGACAAAGCGCTTCTAGGCGCAGGAGTCGTGTAATACAGGTGAATCCCAAAGGCCTCACCCGTGAATAGAATCCTACTTCTTACTGCCCTCAACTGGGTGGCCCTATCCCTGTAGAGCTAGCAAAAATGGGTCCGTCACATTGACCGAGAGATTCAATTCCATCCGTTGCGATAGCTTGTCAATGTTAACAGATTTCGTCATTCTACTTTTGAACCAATCTAGGTGATTTTTACGGACCCTTTCAGTTGTGCGTCTGGTCTTATTATCAATACAAATGGTTCCGCAGGAACAAGTGAACGCGTATATCCAAAACGCGGCTGCAGAAACAGGTAATTCATTTTTTTAGGTGCGGGTGCAAAACTAGATTTGACATAAAGTTGACAGGTTATTTAACCACATGAAATCTTTTGGCTTGTGAGCGTGATATTTTGGGCTAACATATCACCATTGAAGAGTTCTCCGGCACGTACAGTTTTCGCTCCTGCTTGATGCAGCAGGTAGCATTAACTTCACCGTTGCATGACCCTGTTTGTGAACCTTTCTTGGTGGTCATTTTGTACGAATATTACGCGTACAAATGTCAGTTATTCAGCAGTGGTATCATCCGCGCAAAGTTTTACGGCATTGCCCGTCAAGCGGTTGATTAGATTTCTTTTCAAGGCAGTTGGCGTAAACTTACCGAAATGAATGTACTAACCGGTTCACGCACTCTTTCTGTGCATCGCGCGCCGAATTGAGCCACTACTGCGAGGGTGTAAACATACATCCAAATGGTCCGTTGGTTATTCATGGCGCTCTCACTCAAATATTGCGGAGTTGAATCTAGCCAAGATGTTGGTTAACTTCACGTTGTTACCGATTACACAAGAGACTTCGTCAACGGCTAACTGCTGAACTCAGCTGTTTTTCTCCAATTATGCCATAGAAATATCCGCGTACAATGGTCCCGACGGGGACCATATTATGATGCCGTCCTTTTGCCGATAAATTCCCTCATCGAACTCACCTGTACGTGCACAGATAAGATAACTGCTAAAGTTTGGTTGATGGTATCTAACTATTTGCGCCACTATCCTCGATATAATTACATAGATGATATATTATCTCCTTTAGCGGGACCTAGGTGAGCAAAGCTGTAACAGGGATAAAAACACACTGACTGGCCAATTAAATTGTCATTTTTGCTTGCATTCACAAAGTGAATGAATCATACAAGTCATGCGCTGAAGGTTTCCACATGACGGGGTTCAATATTTGTGACAGTCAGTTGGCCAGTGAATGGTGTGGAGAATTCAACCTGTCCTAAATTGGTTTGAGTGGCACCCCAACTCTGTAAATCCCAGGTAGCCCGAATCATGGCACCTTCGGGGCAAATTTTTTCTTTGTAGGCTAATCAATAAGTCGACTCCTTTTTACACAGTAGACATTTCAACATTGCCTTCTTGATCTGAGGAGACTTTGTCTTCTTCATCGCCAACTGGTGTTGGACCCATCTGCGCAGCCGGCTATCGAGACACATAGCTAGCAGCTTTCTCGGTATAGAACGATAACTTACTCTGTCAGGGACATTAGCGAAGTCTGGAAAAGCAACATCTAATGGATGACGCTCCTCTGAAGTTGTAATCCAGGGATCTACTACAATCAGCATGTTAGTGGTGCACCGATAACTTCGTCGGAATCTCGGCTGGTGATTTGTCAGAAGTTTGGTAGACTGCACTCTTATCTTTGTGTTGTCATCCACTGTGCTTTCTATCACCTTGAGGAGAAACGTAATTTGTGCTACTGAGGGAAGCTACCTGCATCGGTTCTGTTACTACCTATGTAGATAGACGAGATAACATGGTGCTTCCAATGACAGGGAAGTGCACTTGGAATATGTCAATGTTGAAACAGCGCTGAAAATGGAGCAGACAGTATCGCAGCCCATTCCTTGACTAGGGTGGACCGTTGGTTGTCGAGACCTGTGACTTTCGAGGATTCAGCCAGAAAAAATTAGGTCTGGCATCAAGTTCCGAAGAATCAGGGCAGATTTTAACTACGGTGGCGTAAACCAGGACTTCTGGGTGTCCCGAGCTGTCTGGATCGCCAGTGGTGGCTACGTATTGAGAGCGAAAATTCTCGGTAGCCCTCTTGATTACTGTCTGATAAGCCACACGGACCAGCTAGTAATGGCAACAGACACGATGTAACCGTGGAATTGTTTGAGATTGCCGACAATGGCTTCTGTGAGATTGGGCTGAGGATCTTGACTTATCGCCGTCGTGCACCCATTTCAAGCAGTTTCTCGGTACCAGATAAAAGAAAGCCATTCATCACAACTCCTCCTTTCTCCTATCATATGAGGCATTTCGTTTAAGGTCTCATTTGGGACTTACCTTTGCTTTTACTGGGTGTAAAGAAAGGTAAAGCTTCCATATTCGCTTCGCTTAATCTGTCGGGGGTATAGCCACAGTATTCTTCAGGTGTAGCAAGTGTTCTACTAGGAGGCCATAGCGTTATCACTAGGCAACTTCGGTATTGAGAAGCCCATAAATGAAGGGGATGTGAAAAAGAATTCCCTTTTCTAGATGAACTGCAGCTAAAACTAGCTAGAACGCCATTTCCCCCAACTTGTTGGCGGACTAAAGTGCCGGGGATGTGTTCCGTTACCTGCGCTCATCGTTGCGTGACGCGCCGTGATACTCTGCGTTTCCTCTGTAATCACCGACTTTAGGGGTTAATACGCGAGTACTAGACTAGGGGCCGAAGGTATCCGGGTCTTGTGGACTTGATTCATTCGGCAACAAGCAGCAGTCTGTTTATCTGAATGGCAGTCATCGGAAACAGTGCGGTCTTTAAACTTACGACAGTTACAATGAACTGAGTGAAGTTACGTACCAAATTGTCAGACAGGAGGGGAAGCGGGCATTTCCGTGATGCCGTTCGGTTTGGCGCACAAACATCCATGCTTGACGGTCAGCCTACGTACACCCTATAATCACGATGCCACAAATTGAGGAAGAAGTAACGTGGAAGTTTTAGAATGCACTTATTAAGTGTACATCATTATCTCCAACATTTCAACCGGTCGGCCGCAGCCTACTCTTTTTCCGTTCTGCCTCAATAGAAGTCTTCTTCTTGCTGTATGTGCAAATATAACGAACAGCGCCACATAAAATCGGAGGTGTGGCATTACCTACTGTAGCTAGCGACGTCGGTGGCATCACTTGGCAATACTTTTACTCGGACTTACCTGCGTGCATAAACAACCCGAAACTCATCGTCAGACGTTACCGGTTCGTAATTAATTGATGATGCCGGACAGGGTTTCTTTTAAGGTTTAAACGTCGTATGCAGTGCATTTTTTGAGGCGGATGCGACCAAGACCACATAGTTGAAGAAGTAATAATGTGCCTGGCGATGAGGTTTGCAGCTGCCCATTGTAGAAATGGAAGTACGATATATCAGCATTGTTCATGCATTCTATAAGAAAACTTAGCTGGTCGCTTTTGCATCGATAACCACTCAGGCTAACGGGATCACAAGTGTATCCACAGGGCACCCCATGTTAACATTTATCTTCCATCTTGGCCGCCTCACACTGTCGGACGGGACAAGGAGAAAGTCCGTCTGTAGTAAGGCCGCTTTAGCTTTCCCAGTGAACTGGTGGATGAAAGCTATAGTAACCTTGGAAATACGGCTTCCTGTTCTGAGATGTAAAGTCTGTAGGTTGGTCGACCCCTTATACAGCATTTTGTAATTCGGTTGAAACGGATTAGGACCGGCGATAGTTACCTCTCTGCAAAACACGCTGCTTCTAGGTAAATTATTTTCGGCAAGCCACCGTCAATGGATTGAGACGCGGCCTAGAACGAATGCGATCTTCGTTAGCAACAACATACTGTATAGATAGAAGTATTTTTGAAAGTGGAGAGCACATAAATCCATGGTGACCACATAGACTTACAGAAACTGCGTTCATACATGCCATCACTGATGTTGGCCATGTGCTGTGTACCCTCATGGCCCATTCGAAGCTACCAGATGATATTCCATAAGTTGCGATGAACTTGAACTCATTTAGTCGTTTACAGTGCAGCAGGGGAGCGCGTCCATTGAAACTCCTCAACACCAATTGACTGGTGAACGTTGTTGGCCAAGAGAGTGTATTCTTTGCGCGCGGCCCGAAGCTGGTCTCCTCGTGGCGGTCACAACCGTAGATGCATTTAATCTCAAGTTCCTACATTAGCCACTCACTGTGGGACCAAACGGTAACGACGGCCGTGGCCGAATGATCTAGTGGTTGAGTGCACGTCTTGAGTCGCCCATTCGTACTCTCCAGATGTTGCTTGTTTGGTTTCCGAAGTGAGAAAAATTGGATTGTGCATGGATGGCTCGCTGAGGCTTCATACGAGGCCAACAGCACATAAGATAATTCACTAACCTCGGGTCTGTTCGTCTGATTATTCCAACATCCTGGTTGTACATCAACCACAAATAAGCAGAAGTGTTTACTCGCTCTTCTAAGTCATCACAAATAGCTATGCGATGAAACAACTATCAGCCTTTAAGTGAATTCATTTGAACGGGTATCATAAGGTTAATTATACCAACGTGCATGTTTACTTATGGCATCTTAAACGTGGAAATAGCGTGATAAGATGTCCCATCCAAATAGATTTTTGTCGCTTGCATTTGGGCCGTCATTTTGTCTATCATAAACGTACTGAAAGGTGAGTGGTCTCCCATCACCTCACGAAATGTTCCAAACAAATGGCGGAGGGAAGCGCATATTTCACTCCAGACATGAGCATACATAACCTGTCCTACATGACCCATTACGTCCGTGAACAGAAACTGATATAACTTCAGGTTACAACTGCAAATGTGAGCTGACAGAGGACATATGTGTGGCTATTGGTTCTACGCGTAGCATCGATGTTTACCATATAAAGGAAAACGTCTGAGTAACTATACTTGCTACTCCCGTGCAAGACACATGCGTGTATCGATCGTTGTCTTCTCTGATGACATGCTTTACGCAATTTTCTTGAGTATGACTAATAATCTGAGGCAAATTTTCTGCAACCTCATTTTACACAAACCCACTCACTTACTGTTGGAGGTTTCAACCGAAGACGGATGTTTCACGTATCCATGGTCGTTATATACTTGTCACAGACATCTGCGACATACTGCTTTAACTCAGCAGTTGAAGTGTTGTACTCGAACAGATGCCCGGAGTTGCTCAATTCACTTGCAGTGAGCCGATGATTTGATGAATATGCATCGTCTATGGGGGCAGTTATGTCGTGGTTGTGCTCCAATGTAAAGGAGCTAACAACGAATATGGTTTCTCTCCTAACGACGTTGAAGCGTGATTGGCAGCATGTATAACAAGAACTGTGCAGTGAGAAGTATGTGAACTCAACTCACTAAACACGTTGTAACCCACGGCTTTCTCTCTCACGTCGTTTGTATTATATGCGCTAGTACGCCATCAAATTCTTAACCCCAGTAGTACTCACACTCACATTATCATACTTGGCAGGTCCACTGCTTTATATTTTGACTGAACCAAGCACGTACAAAACGAATGATTCTTCATGCATTTATTTAAACGACTTCTAAACTAGTTGGAGCTTGAGAATTCCCGGTCCTGGAATAAATCTTTGAAGCCTTGTAAATAATCCATCACCTAAAATGAAATGTAGTATAAGGGCGGCTTTCTCTAAAATAAGCCGGCAGAATGTGTCGACGTACACCTCATCAAATTTATACATAATAAATCAATTATCAACACAGGGCGATTAAGTATTAATCGAGCACAAAAAGCTACTTCAAAGGGAAACGCAGGTACATCTTCGAAACATCCACCATTAATATTTTGTGCATCAGCGCTAAATGAAGGACAAACCAATTAACAGTCAGGTTAAACAAATATTTCAAGACTCGTAACCATCTCTGTCACGGAAACCAACGATATTCAAATTCTCCAGCGATACCACCGGGATATCGTCAGATATTCTCGGATGTCTCATTTTATTGCAGTTTGACGACAGATTTTGCTGCCTAATTATAATTTTCATCGGGAGACGTTTCCTTTCAAACCCGCAAAAAATGATCTGAATCGTCGCATTGTCTGATTGGTTGTTGGATAAATCCGTCGTCAAATTAATTAGTACCAGAATATTTGTGCTTATAAACGGCACATAATTACACATTTTTCGAGATAAAAGTGCATATATTTACGTAGAAACAAAGAAAAAATGCGCCAATTTTTATAACGATAATTAGGTACGTATATCCATTTCTCCATATATGGCTGTGTGGACATGTATATGTTTGTATATATGTAATCTGACCATTTGAAATGCCGTATTCTTAAGTTAATACATACATGATACATATTGGTGGAGGGGCTTCTTTATTTTATAACGTATCTGTCAACTTATATGTGCTGCTAAGCGCGCAGACGTGTGTGCATCTCTTAGCGCACCTTCAGGGCAAGTATATTTGAGATAAGTGCAAACACGATTTTTCGAGACACAGTAAAATGTGTCGTGTTTTATATATTTTCCAACAGGATTATTTGTACCATTTTTCTTAAATTTGATGCAACTTTCATTTAACTGAATTTTAAGAAATCTTTTTAATAAAAAGAAACCGACCCTTGTTCGCTGTCGTGTGAGATTTCAACCGTGTAACTTGTGTGCATGGCCTACTGGGCCTCTGGCGAATGCTTACCGGTCTTTTTAGCAATTTCGGATTCCCGTTGTGCTCTTGTCCTTCTGAGAAACGCTGTTCTTTGGTGCCTTCATTCTGTTGAACGTTATGTTTGGATGTTGCGGCCTTCTCATATTCCTGGAAAAAATCGGGTTTGGGAAGCTAAATCATTGTTTATGCCAAAAATCTGTTAGTCTTTGCTTCAATGACTGGTAGCCTGCTTTACCTGGACCACCCCAGAAGTGCCCCTTAGTCACCTGGATGAGTGCGCACCCTGTCTAAGAGCGTGAGAAAGACATCAGGATAAGTACCCAAGCTTTGCGGAGTGACATGTGTGACTTACAGCTCAATGGAATTCGTCCTCCAGTAACTGCAGAGCTAATCAACTGTCTCAGGGGAGGTTGTTCAGATATGATCAATACTTGCCATTTCAAGTGTTACTCCGTAGACGCTAGGTTGACTTATTCGCAACCAACACCCTCTGAGGGCAATGCAGATGTTACATGTCTCCCAGTGCGTGTAACACCGTAGCGCAGAACAGTCGCTCTGGTAGAAAACTAGGCACCGAAGCTCTACTGTCCGTGATACCGATAAGCCAACATTTGTGCGAATTGCTGCCGGTGCAGTGGTGGCAGAAATGTCATGCGAGAAGCAAATCAAGAGAAGAAAAGTTACTAGCCCTCAATAAGAGACGTAACTTATGTGAAGGAGAAGATTACTCAAGCGGCACCCCTGATCATCGATTCCAGCCTTTCACCTGTTCCTAACCACTCCAGCCTAGTGGAGGTAGCAAAAACTAAACCGCCATCAACGACTTTAGTTTATAAGTTAACGTCAAGGGAGAGTTGCGGTGTTGTGTATAATGTCATCTTATCCAGCGATCTCATCAAATGGATGGGGAACGTCTGTGAACGGTCTTAGGAGAATTACGAGAACATAGAGCAAACGATGAACAAGACCAGTTAATTCAGGATTTTTAGATAGTTCGCCGGAGACCGAAGCCGAATTTGGCTCCGCTAGTCTTTGTCCAGAGGAATTCGTATGAAAGCAGTGCCAACCACATACTGATCTTGATGGCGTGACCGTGAATGGATTGCTCGGAAGGATGCTGGGTACTAATGTTCGGAGCTCGTTGAACAAGTGGGAAGAGTTAGAACGTTGGGTTGATTTATATCGGCCGACATTAGTGGCAATCACGGAAACCGGGCTGAAGCATTCAGCCTCGGACAGTGAATTGGTTACTCCTGGATACCATCTCTTCTGATCTGACATATTGTGTGTGTGGGGTGGGAGCGTGGTTCTCATACACATACAAGAGGATATTTCAGCCACAGCGAGTGCATCGGCTGCTAATCCGGACAGCCTCTACGGAAGTCTGCAGTGTAGAATAAAACTACCTGTCGGCAGGTGAGACAGGGAGCATTATTTATGGTGCGACTGGGTTACGAACAGCCTTGCTGCTGGAGCAGCTTCAGCTTTACATCGCTGATGGCCAGTGTATCGTCGCGAACGACCGCAGTTCGCTGCAGAATGATTAGAGACTTCAACGCTGTGGGTAGTCTACAAACATCCACATAGAGGAACGTTGAATGTTTTATTGTGCTTTTCTCTTCACCAGCATGTCTGCGTATCTACAAGATGGCCAGGTGATCAAGCAACCATGTCGAGTTTGGTGTTTACTCCAAGAGAGTCGGACACCAAACGGCTGCATCACCTTCTGCCGCTAGAAAGTGGCAGTCACGAAATCCTCACAGTCCATTGCAGACAACCCAATACCGGAAAAGCACGGTTTAAAGTATTTCAAAATATCTGGCGGATATCGTCCGTCGGATTGAAAGAAAAAACAAACTCCGTTGACTAGATGGGTGTGGATGATCCACATATCAACAATCAGGGGAGAAGAATAAAAGAACACATGCAAACCTTAGTTGAGACTTCACGGACGTCGTCGTCAAGAGCCACCGCCGTTTGATCAGAAGCTGAGGATATCTTAGACAACGGAGTCGAACACAGAGACTATTTTAGGTAGCTGGATGCGGAAGTGAAGGCTACGAAAGTATTCGCAACCAGTGTAGCAGATTGAAGATTACTAAACGTGGGGCGTGTTATGATCGCCTCGTTGTGCGGACATTGACAGCTCCCAAGAGGCTGTACGCCTACTTGCGGAGACGAGCATACGCACACTAGTCGGAGGGGCTGGGAAATCGAAAACTACCGAAGTTAAAGTAGTGGCCGTACAGTTTACTCCCTTGTAACTCGTCCGACAACTCCATTTACTCCCGAAGCCTCCGCGTTCAACCCAGAGGAGACCAAGGAAGAGGGCGTTGCAGGGGAGCTCAGAGGCTTCAGACTGTAGAAGTCGCCAGGTGCAGATGGTTTGCACCCACTAGCAGCTTGAGGGTGTGTTTGAAACACCATTGGTACGAATGTTCAGCCTGTCATGGCATGATAGTCGAGTTCCAACGCAGTGGAAAAGTTGACTCATCTTTCCTATGTATATGAGTGGCAGCCGCGAGTCCCCATTCATTTATCCACCAATGAGCCCTATTTATGTCATTGAGAAGGTCATGGGGTGCTTACTGGACAAGGGGCTGAGGGCGCACCTACTGGTAGAAAGTTAGCTGTACTCTGATCAACAAAGTTTTCATCAGGGCCGCTCTTTTTTGATCAACCTATACAAGCAGGAGGAAATTGCGTTGATGCTATGGCTATGGTACATCTGTAGACGGCACCTTCGCGGATTTTAGCAGAGCCCCTGACAAGGTTCTGCATGGAAACCTGCTAAACAGGTTTGGGGTTTTCGGCAAAGCCTGCATCACTTTAAAGTGAAAAAATGGACGTCCCTGCAATCGCAATTACGCCTTTTTAATTGACGAAACGGATGCGTTGTACATATAATCCCATCATGTTCAACGTGCCAGATAAGCTTCACCCGGATAGCATTAAAAAGGTACTCACGAGGATTATTAATATAGACCCGACATCATATACCTACATTCGTCTTCGTAAGAGGACTCAAAATATCCGCTGCCCTTTTTTGTTCAAAGTCCAGAGCGAAACAATTGCGAGACAGTTCATCTAATGTCAGTACCTTATCAAGTCCAAAACCTCCATTAAACGGATAAGAGTTATACAGGATAGAACGCCACTCGAAACGAAATGTCGAAATCACTTTTTGCGCAACAATGTCGCCTCCAAGCGTGTGGCCCAGGACACATTCAAACAAGGTGCGATGATGTTCAAGGATAACGAATTGGGTACATTTGAGTGTGTAGATTCGTCTTGCTGTATCGCACCTGAGGATGCCAATTTTCCTCTTGGAAACATCAACGATATAACAGAGGACAACATACTCTTTGATTTCATTAAACTAACAGTAGATTTTGACAGTTCCAACAACCTGCCTTACAAAATGGCGGCCCCTGTCGGGGGGTCAATTCGCAAACAACAGCATGTAAATAAATATGCCCCTATTGAACCAAATGGGACGTCTAGATCTCAACCTGTCTACGGGGTAACTGAATCAAACAAAGTAAGGCACAGACCA
>JTDE01000167.1:307634-337509 GCA_014338405.1 Paragonimus skrjabini miyazakii | reverse complement strand
ATAGGTTTTATCATAACTTCATAAAGACAGAGCGCAAAAAAACAAGAAATGACCGTCCGCAAGTGTCAATAAAGGATAATACTAGACTACGCACACATTAATTGGTTAACCCCAGACCGGACGTTGACTGGATGTTGCGTCACACGGTCAGGGTCGGATGTTTGGGTGTGATTGATCTGTGACCACAGAAGTTGCAAAGACTGAACAGATTTCGTTTGATTCGGCGGTCGCTAGATTACGCTGGCGGACTGTTTTTGGTTGTGTTCGCAACACTGTAGACAACCTGGAATGTTTTGTTGATGTTCATGCGACGGTCGGTGACAGCTAGATATGCAACAATGACGCTGGTAATTGATCTGCGATAACCGGTTCCCATCCAAGCTGGATGATGTTTCTTGTTCTGTTTTGACAAACGCCTGGTCGTACGACCAACATATTCTGCAGTACAACAGCAGCATGAAAATGAATGCACGAGTGCTGTTTGGTCGTGGTCTGGTAACTTGTTTTTTAGGTTCAGTCTTAACATCGGCATTGCTGTGAACCAACTTCTTAAAGTTGCCGCAGAAAAGGTACGTTTAAGTGATCGGTACATGCGGCATATAAATAAATGTGCTCGTATTAAATCAAATGAGACGTCTAAATATCAACCTGTCTACTCGGTAGCTGAATCAAACAAAGTAAGGCACAGACCATCTATCAGTCAGACACGCGCCGGCATTCCAACTTAGAACTTATCCCAAGGGAACCCAAAAGCCGGCCACCAGTGGAACACTGGATTTAATGAGCCCTCCTCAATTCACTATCATGCGAGTCGCTCGTGTTTACCTCCTCTGCGTTATAAGGGAAAAAATAAGCATTTAAACCCACACTTAATAAAAAAGGATGTATTTGTTATCAACTTTCAACCCTAGACGTTATCTCAACAATAGCAATATCTTAAGTGACACATCTTATAAAGCTAAACTCAACCAGAACCCCGTTATTACCAACAGAGTTGCTTACCCCATGTTTAACGCCCCTTTTAATACGAAAACCCCCCATACTATGAATACTCACCTAAATGCAGCCCGTGTTCCCTTCGCTGATAACGTGCACGTGGGTATGACCAACCCATTTCAACCGTACTCTTTTTTAGTGCGTCAAACACCGCTGAGACCTTCCCTGCCCAGTCCACCTCCCATAGCCCCATTGCCCCAGCACACCTTACTGACACTTTTCCAACACCTTCTGTCGTGGACTCAGTCGCAGTCGACACTCTATTAGTCATCGATGCGCTCATTATGACCGCATCAGACCAAGCAACGTTACCAAAGACTTTGAATCATAAAACCCTTCTGTTTTGGACATTTTTAATGGTCTAAAAGTGATATCGAATAAGGAAGATGCACTAAGTTTACTGCTTTTGAATGCACGCTCCCTAGACAATAAGATGCATATTTTTAGACCTTTCATCTTTTTAATAATCCTTACATTATTCTGGTCAATAAAGCTTGGTGCGCCCCTGAGACCTCAAACACACAACCAAGTGCTTTAGGTTATTATATGTTCATTAAAAACCACGGTACAGGACGTGGCAGTGTATGTTTAATTTACTTGAAGGAGCAGTATTCCGCAACCATACTCGATGAGCCGTGTCTTGACAGGATTGATGACTCATTGTGGCTATCAGTGTCAACTGAATCCTGTGAAATACTCTTAGGATGCGTCTGCAGACCACCAAACGCCACCCATGACGAAATGACTAACCTTATTAATAAACTGAATTATGTATCAATATTACTTACACAGTACAAAATAATTGGTGGAGATTTCAATTTGTCCAATATCTCTTGGACCTCTTTCCCAGCCCCTGAAAATCAAGCAGAGTTTCTCGCATGTGTCCAAATAAATGGTTGGCGCCAGCGCGATTTAGCACCTACCAGAATAGATCACATTTTGGGTCTCATCTTCAAAACCGGTATCTCCTCTGCTACAGCATCTGTCCTAGAACAGTTTCCTGGAAGTGATCACAACGTGGCTAACTTCATGTTTGACCTAAAAGCTGTAAAATTGTCGAACATCGTGTGTTACCGCCAAATGGAGTAGATCGACTGAAACATGTTCACCACGCTGTTGAGATCCTTGGAGTGAAACACATTCTTTCTGACCTTTGACTTTAGTATCGCAACCGAGGTATTTAATGAACACTTCAAGTTTTGCATGAATATCTTAATCCTGGAAAGATTAAAACGCCGTAATGTGTGTGGTAAAGGCAGGATTCTCACTCTGAAGGAAGAATGTAAGCTCAAATGTCTCTAATCACGGCACCGGAAAACACATTATTTCTCCCTTATTATGTAAATGCGTAAAATTTTTGACACTATAGAATTTAGTACCAAAATGCTCCGTCTGAATGGGGAAAAACGTGCGCTTAACAGTGAGGAGAAGAGCTTTGAGTTGATGCTGTTATTGAAACGCAGGAACTGTACAAGAGATCCTATAATCTTAATACTTACACTACAGAACAAAACTACCGTGGATGATCCTGTAACAATCTGCGGAGTCTTCATTTCATATTTTGTTGTTTCCTTCAACATTGCAGGAAATACATTGCCTCCACCTCCCCCTGTAAAAACAAATACGTTCCTAAGCCACGCTTTCGTTGATGCAGTGAAAATAGCTTCCAGTTAGCTATTACAAAACTTTCTTATCTTACTGGTTTAGAGGGTATTCACCCTGTTGCTCTGAAACACGGAGGGGATAACATTCCTCTCCTTTTGCTTAATATTTATACACTTTCCCTATCATTAGGTTCCTTCCCTCTCCAATGGAAAAATTCTATAATTCAGCCCCTTTATAAAGGTGGCTCGCGATAAGACATCGACAATTATCGTTTTATTAACCATACTTCAATTTGTTCTAGAGTGTTGGAGGGGACAATAAAATGTCGCATGGTTGAATTTTTACTATCACAAAATCTCACAAACCACTCCCAGCATGGAATCCTCAGCAAACGTTCGTGCATGACGTGCCCGCTGGAATTCATTAACCGTGTTACAAAATCTGGTGAATCAGGGAATTCAATTATTATTATACTTTTGGATGTACAAAAGGCTTTTGATCGTGTGCCCCATAAGCTTCTCCGGATCAAAATGGCATCTTTTGGTGTACGTGACCCATTGTTCAGCTGGCTTGCTTCATACCTTGTAGACCGCACACAAACAGTGAAATTAAGAGATAACAGCTCAACGTCCAGATCAGTCAATAGTGGAGTGATTCAAAGAAGCGTCCTGGAACCGTTACTCTTTCTTGTGTATATAAACGATATGTGTCAAGTTACCAAGCAAGGCAAACTATTCCTATTCGCCGATGACATCAAACTTATCTACACCCTTCTCCCTGGCGACCTAAATTATTGTTTAGGAAATATACGGGAGGAATTTGTGTCATTAGCGTCTTGGTGTCAAACTTGGCTGATGAACTTTTCAGTCAATAAATCCACCATCGTTGCACACGGTTGTCGTATACCAGAAGACATTATAAAGCTGTATGGTCATGGCGTTTTAACCGCCAACTCAGTCCGCGACCTGGGTATACATTACTCAAATTCTTCGTACTTCCGAACCATAAACGGAACGGATATGGGAAAACATATTGCACGTTGAGCTAATGTTTATTATTAAGTGATTCGTTGTGGCTCAACCAAAGAATTACTCAAACTCATTCGATTTCGCTGAATATATATCTTTCCTAGTAGTCAAAACTAGACAAACGCTTGAATGCACTGAGCACTCATTCTTCCTTCCCGCGGCTCGACTCCACCTTTATAAGCTGTGCTTACGAACCCAACTTGAGTACTGCACGTTCATATATGGTCACCTGCGCACGTCTGATAGACTAGCTCTGGAAAGCCTCCAACGTGCATTTACGAAAGGTTTAGTCGGTTATCCGTCTTCTCTGAACTACAGAGAACGCCACCAGAAGCTTGACCTTTATCCTCTTTGGCTACGGCATCTCAAGCTGAACCTTGCACTCATGTATAACCTAGTTTATGGTAATAAATTCATCGTCAACTTCGCGATTCGTCTACAAAGTGGCAAAAAATACAACATCAGGAACAAAGAGTTTACTCTGACAGCTCTTAAATTCCGTAA
The DNA here is from genome assembly GCA_014338405.1 of Paragonimus skrjabini miyazakii. Lineage (NCBI taxonomy): Eukaryota > Metazoa > Platyhelminthes > Trematoda > Plagiorchiida > Troglotrematidae > Paragonimus > Paragonimus skrjabini miyazakii. The sequence continues at coordinate 333,376 of JTDE01000167.1, read as the reverse complement.
ACAATCTACGTTCAAATTTTTCCTAATGAAATATTCCTACATTTGGAATAATCTCTCACATGCAATTAGAGCCAGTGAAAATATACATCAATTCAAACTAAGCTTATAAACTTTCCTGACATTAAGGAACGTCACGTTTATTTTCAAACTCTGTCTGCTTGATGACGATATCTTTAAAAACAGACCTAATAACATTTAAACTCCTGATCTAATCTAATAACATCTGAGGGGAAAACTATATCACATGTTACAACGCCACATACACTTCGAACTGGTCAAAGATATCAACTTCACCATTCGAGACATCTCTTAATTTCGAAATTTATTATCACTCCAGCAGGATAAACCTTGTACACAGTTATGTCCAAAACTTGCAGCTGATCAACAAAACTATAGCCAAAACATGGTAACATTGTATACACCCCCGTTAGTAGTAACCAAACCATCCTGGTACACTATTACTCTGTACTTAATGATTACCAGTTGTGTATAGTTACCAACCCCTATGCAATAGCTGTGTACGTTTAAACTGTTTGAGCAATATATATAAATTAACCTGTTCGCTTCATATGATTATATATAAATCTGTGCCTCTTCCTATCCTAATAGACCACCTAGCAATCTTCCCGTGTTGCTAAGCCCCTTTTCCATTTTACATATCGGCCCTGCGTTCTAAACCGACATCGGAATTCGGCTGTAATCATATGCTAAGAAATGCTGTGAATCGATCTCTTTTCGCGTTATACGATAACAATTGCTTGCTGGAGATATGTATTTCATTAAATAAAACAAAATTATAAATTCTGTTTAAAAGGTCTGGTCAGCAGATGTCAAATTCCGTTATTCGTCATACTTCACATGATCATACTACGTTCTCCAGTTCATCACGCAACTTTGCTTTCCATTCCTGATTCAACGATTAATTCCGACGCAAGACAACATTCCATAATGTCCGGACAATCAAAATTCTGTACCGATTGGACAATTCGCGGGGTCAATGAAATTTCGTCGATTTTGAGGAAATAACGAAGTCCAATCCAGAAGGTCATCAATTTCACCGCAAATATTTGGGCCCTCCTATTTTCCTTCATCTTGGCAAAAGTTTCTATCTATATTTCTGGAAACCGCCTATATCAAATAATGGCGAAATTCTTCGACCGTTCATTTTCCCCATCCTCAAAAATTCTCTTCTGGCATGCCCTTGACCACAAGGCCAATGTTAATCTTGTGAAGCGAGAATTTATGTAACTACTCAGCAATTTTTATCGAACACTGAAAATTTTGAGTACTATCCTTTAAGAAGCAAGTGGGCCAAATGCCTCTTCATAAACTGGAAGTTTCCTCTCCTATTATGTCTGTTTTGTTACTTCATTTTCATATCAGGTGTATTGTACAATCAACAATTGTGTACTATATACGTTTCACGTTATAATGCGTATACTGATGACGTTCACCTGAACGTGTTTCTTACAGATGCGCTGAGAACTATACCATTATTATTATTATTACATCTCCTGACGAGAGGTGCCCAGCGGGACTTCTCGGGACTCATTCCGGGGTTCATTGCCATTTGTGGTTGTAAACAGTGATCTTCCTAGAACCACTGAAGCATTTTGTTTAGTGTACGTTGGTGACCTCAAGGTCTGACATGGCAAACTTGGCAGAAGATCGGGATACTCTACAGACCGATCGTGATCATCTAGTGGAATGGTCATCCACGTGGTCTCTGATGGTGAGCCCCCGAAAGTGTACGTACATGCATATTGGGAAGACGAACGAAGTAGGCACAAATCGCATAGGTGGAAGGTTGTTGAGACAAGGACAAAGTGATCACGACCTGAGTATTGTCTCAGCGCCACTCAAGACGCAAGAAAACACGGACAGAACCTGTATGTCAGCCCGCAGTGTACTGATGGTTTTCAAACGGCCTTTCATCAAATTTGCGACCAAAATCTTGGCCATTAGTTCGCCCCCATATTACACCAATGGTCGAGTACGGGAAAGAGATAGCCTACCACTGCACCAAAAATGAGGTGCGAAAGCTAAAGGAAGTTCAGAGAACGGCCACGAAAATTGTGATTGGAATGAAGCGACGGAGCTATGAAGAAAGAGTAAATCGCCTTGATATGTTCTTCTAGAGCTGCAGGTGTGAGAGAAGATTTGCTACTAGTGCGTGAGCTGCTGAGAGGATGAACTGCTAAGAAGATCTGGAATTATGCGCGTACTCCTCCCTCGGGAATGACAACATGAAGCTTGAGCGCTGAGTGATTTTGAATATGCAAACCGCAAGGTAGACGCCTGTAGTCTACGGTTTCTCTCATACAGTAGTCAACTGTTAAAGACCTTTCCGTATTCTGTGGTAGACGGAAAACCAAGTGATATAGTTAAAACGAAAGTAGACATATTCGACGAATCTATGGCAGCGGGGTCGGTCATAACCTAATTTTCCTCTGGAGCGTGGACGTGATGGGGCTGATACAGGACTCCACAACCTCTACCTTCTGACTACAGGGTCATGTGATTTCCATTTGATGGTTGTAACCTAAAACAAGCCGCGCTAGTAATTTTGTTGGTATAGGTTCTTTTCTCACACGTATTTCACAGACCGGTGCAAAATGGAGGTAGAAACGCTACAGATGAGTTGATCGACTGTCTGATACTTGAAACAGCTCTCGGCCGCCTCTACTCATGTATTCTCTCTAAGAGCATTCTCATTCCGTGAACTTACCGAGTTGCTTTTGTGGCGGTAGCAATCTACTGACTCACGCTGCTCTCTGTGTTCTGTGGTCGTGCTATCATGAATATGATATGTGACAGTCTTCTTGTGTATTTTCTATTTGAGTATGCCCGTTCTTTATACGTTTCTATCTACATTTCAGCCTGTGAACAGCTGACCGTGAACTTGTTTGCTGTGTACATTACAAAAAGGCGACCTGGGTGGGAAGCTTGACTAAAACGAATAATTTCGTCCGAAAACGTTCCCCATGTATCATTTCTCGCTTGTCAGAGACCGGCCATTGAACCTCTCTATTATTCGATTCAGACACAAGTTTATCACTCTGGTAGCAGAAAGTAGGTTTATATCCTGTAAGCTTATCAACTGATGGTATTCATGTCTTGTGAGCCTCTGACTCACCTACGACAGTCAGAGCCACGACAATTTGCAGCAGGCCGGAGTCTTAGGCAGCTTCTCAGAGAGACCGCTGAGGGTTAGCTGCGTGGGCTTTTTCGGTTTCCATCAGAGACAATTGATTTCGTGGTATTTGATAGGTTAGCCGACGGACTCCAAGATCTTTCCTCCAGAAAACGCTTCATTTATGAGCAGCCTGCGAATCTATCATACGCAATTCGTCCGGTCCAGTCGGACGCCAGGTCGACTGAGTTAGCCCCCGAGCAGGACGGTAATTGTAACTGTAGCAGTTGCAGCCTGGACCCACGCATGTTTACATCATTAACACTCATCCCAATGGAATGGCGGTGTTTGAAGCCCCTCATGGATCAATCAACGCTCATAAGGTACTGCCGTGCTCAGTGTTGATGGCCGGAGCGTGACCATCAATGAGACGGTGACCACAAGGTGGATACCATGGAAGCCCTTCGGAACAAAAGTGATGGGGGTCTCAGTTCGCTTCGTTTCTATTTTCCATTCGTAAGCGCACCTAGTGTTGAACCAGGGCCATGCATGGATTTGCCTGTACGATCCGGCGTTATGGGCGCATTACTAGACCGTACTGTCTCCAGTAGGTTGTCACGTCCATATTTAACCCAGGGTTTCGACCAACGTGATGATGATCAGAGACTCAATACGAAGAATGGCACTCTTTACGTCGTTGGGTGTAACGCGTTTACCACTCATAACCGACAGTTTTACAACATTTCACGTTTTATCGTTTCGTAAAATTTACCATAAGAGGCGGTCGCAGGGTCTGATTTTCTTAAACGGCTTAGTTGCAGTGACGATTTTACTAGGCAGTTTTTCAAGCGTGGTAATTGTGAACCACCTTTAACCGTTAAAACTCAAAAGGAAATCGATTGGCACGTATAATTATTTATTGTGTTGACGGATGGCTTAGATCAAAAGATCGGTAGTTTACTGTTGGCATCACAGCGAACTTCCACTGCGCGCAGCTATTTCCAACTTCAGTGGTAAACGCACGGCAGTGTTCGCCTGGGAGGAGACGACACTTGGATAACTTAAAGCACTAGGCTATCGGATTCATACAAACAACCCCCGCAAGTTCCGGTAGATTACCGCAAATTGTTTGAGAATATGACTGAATCGATGCTGTAGGATAATGTTATAAGATCATCTAAGTAACCATGGGTAGCGCCAGTCTTACCGGTGAAAAAAGGTGCATCGATGAGACTATCTGTAGACTAGCGACGAGTAAATGATGCCGCAAAAGAATCATTTTCCGTTTCCATGTCTAGATGACACACTAGAAAGATTCGATGGATTTTACGTCTGAATAATGGTAGATTGTTGTCAATTCACCATTAACTATAGAAGACATACATCGCGAGATGTTAACATTTCGTTTACTGTCTTCGGTCACGAACGGAAAACATTGTTGTCAACCGCAGAAATAGGAAGAACACAACACTCGGCATCTCGACAGGATTCATCGATAGCTTCTCAGTCTACGCTGATATTATCAGTGTCAGCAACATAGACGACATTACGTCGATGGTTCTCACTGATGCTTAACTACCACATGACCATGAAGTGAGAAACAAAAAAAAGATAAAAAAGGTGGGAATGGAAGAACCTAATTACTGGAAGTAGCTTCATCTACATCTAAACATTCAGCAGATAAACCGCCGATTTGTAAATTAACCTAGGTCGTTGTCGGCATGACAGCATTCTTAAGACTTTCAGTGCCGCACATCACTGAGTGCACTCATTTCACGGAAAACTTCGCCGAACAACGACATCCACGCCAGTGAATTCGATTAGTCGCTATTTCGTCTAACATCTACAGCCATGGACTCTGTGGGTCGCGAGGTCTCTAGTCTTGGAGACGAACCCGGCCTACAGCAGCCAACCCCCACGTGAGCGACCTTATTTATCTACGCCAGGTCATTAACTGTCCACCTTGCACCCTATGCCAGTTGGCCGCAGCGTCGGTAAAGAGTGCTCGGTTTGGCGGACAAATGTCTGACGTTTTTGGTATATGGCCCAACCATCTGTCTGCGCAGTTGTGAGGACTGAACAGAAGAATTCGTTTGACAATCGCCAATAACACCCGCTTCCAAATCCTCTTGTTGCTTACTCGTTGATGCCTTTCGACGCGAGCAAATGAACGTAGAAATCAGTGGTTAAATTCCTGGAAACAGCTCACGTCCTCTACCTTGAGCGGCCAGGTTTCATCGCCGTAAAGTAATACGGCCCTCACTGTTGTCTGATATACGCGACTCTTAAGACTAACAGAAATGCCGGCCGGTCGCCAGACGTGCCCCAAATTGACGAATACCGCCCAGACCTCCACTGCCGCTGATGCGGCTTCTCAAGTACACAAACCTGTCAGCGGCAACAAATTGCTTATCTTGCTGAAACTTTGCACCTTGAGACGGCAAAGCGCATTCCGAATTGTTTAGTAGAATGCGAAATTGCGTCTAGCACTGCTTGTACTGCTTGAAAGTTGTCAAATGGCGATATGTTGTCTTCAGCATAGTCAATCTCAATCAATCTTCCACCATATAGTAAGTCCAGGCTGAAATATTGTCGGTGTCAGAAACAGTCCGTGATTACATCGTTTATGACAAAATTGAACAAAATTGGTAAAGGGTACAGCCTTGACGTACGCCACTGCTGCTGATGAAACTGTCAGACAGTTCATCGTAAACCCTAACTTGAGCTGCAGTATGGGATCAAAGCACCGACAGTATGTTTACATGCTTGGTCGGTACACTCCCGCGTTTAAGCGACTCTGAAAGTGTAGATTGATCCATTGAATCGAACGCACCTTTGTGGTCGATAAATACGGTAATTGTTGCAGACGTTATACCCGACGCTGTTTCAGTGTTTCTGGAGGAGTAAAAATTTGAAAAATACATCTCGCACAAGGCAAGACCATGCCTGCTCTCCAATATTATATTTCTCTCCCGGGCTGCAGTGATTCGACAAAGTATAATGGGTGTCAGAACTCTAGTAATGACTGGGGTCAAACTAATTCCCGTGTGACTTCCGCAAAAGTTCCGGACTTCTTTCTTGAATATAGAAACTGTTATTGAGTAACAGTAGCACGGAATGGTTGTCCCTGTCGCCTACACAAATTAGAACAACTGCGTCAAAACCTTTGTTAAAGCCCCCTCGCCTTCTTTGAAAAGTGCCGACAAGAGATTATCCAGACCAACGGCCCTATTACGTCTGATAAGCGAAATACAATTGTGCACCTCAATCTCGGTGCATGATGCTAGATCTACTGACCAGAGTAGGGCACTACAAAGTAGAAGCAGGAGGTCAATTAAATTGACATTCACTATTCTGACCGCCGTTCTAACCTTCTAGATAGGTGAACCATTTGTCTCGCTGATAGCATCTCCAGCAGACAATCGCTTTGGACCACTAGCATGGGTAATCCTGAAGAGTATGCCGATGTTCTCTAAATTAAAAGTGGGGTCCAGTTTCTGTACTTTCTCTATCAACCAAGCCTCGTGGTCAACACTTATGTTGCGTTTCGGCTTCCCACGGATATCTTTCCTAAACCTGCCATGTGAGCTGCCGGGAGGAATGTTCCATCTGGCCTCTGATACCTCCAGGGAGTTTTCCGAGGTCGAACGTTAACTCAACTCACGTACTGCATGCTACAGTACCTGCTTCATGAATGGTCTGTGAGATGCGGGTCTTGCAGTTATTAGGATCTTCAAGTTGAGAACTGCTGAGGTGGCTTTTTAAGCTGGCTTGGTGAGCATAGTTTGCCGATGGCAAAACTAGGTTCCCTACAGCCAGCCGTTGCTGTCAGTGGGATAGTTGCCTAGCAAAATTAAGAACGAAACGACAAGGTACCAACGCACTACCACATTTCAAGTACGTGTTCGAATAAGAACGACAATTCTGAATGGAGTCCCGCCACGTATAACTAACGGCTGTATGATGTGTCTTAACCCGGGTCCGATTCGGAGGAGGTGGGCACCAAGTATGACAATGATGCGCACGATGCTTAAAACTAATGCTGGTCAAAAAAAGTTTGCGTTCAGCGCACAGTTGCAACAAGCATCAGCCATTATCCGGGCAATGTGACGCTATCCAAAACCTACCACCTAAACGAGATTCAGCGTCACCAAAACGGCTGACCTGGGCGTTCATTTCTCCGACTAGAACGACCATATCAGAGCCATTTATCCACCGAAGGAGATCGGCCAGATCTGGGTAAAATGCGTCCTTGACGCCAGCGTCAATACAGACAGCTGGAACATAAACTGGCACAATGAATAACTTTCTGGAGGTCCTGCGTCTACAGCTGGCCTTAACAAGGCCAACCAGGCGGCAGCACAAAGCCTACTGTTAACCGGAATCCAATCTACTGATGCGGTTGCGGCCTCAGTGTTGAAGACTACACCTATTCCAACCTGACCTGTAACGGCGGCTGTGGAGTCACTCGAAGTTTATAACCAGTATCGGGTAAACGATACTCTTGCTGTTAGTTCTATTTGTTGGCTACTGTCTTAGGTTCTATCCTCCGAAATGCAGAAGACATCAACATTAAACGAGCCTAACATTCGTATGAAAGCGGCCTGATGACCTATCTGTTTTGGCTTGCAAACGTTGGAGGCACTTATATCAATTCGCATCGGAGGTCTAAGTAAGGGATGAGGGAGACCTGAGACTGGGTGGCAGCAGGTGGAACTTATCGGCTTAGTGTTACTGTAATGATCTATATCTGTTGTGGAATCTGTAGAGTAATTATCGAAGCTGGAGGTCTGGAGGGGCCCGAAGGGCTAAATTTGATCGGATAGTGAGCGGAGAGTCAGCAGCAACATGTTTTCGCCTATCCAATCCGCCGTACGTAGCAGATAAGACGACCGGTTTTACGGCGAGGTGGCCGATGCAGTATGGGATTAACGAGCTTATGAGTTTTCATGGTTGTTTGTGGGTTGAGATACTGCCGGGAAACCCTGAGCTAGAGAGGACAGTGATTAAGTTACTCAACCAAAGCCTTTGGTTCAAAATCCTGTACTGCAGGTCAGGGGTACTTTCACCGGAAATATATGCTAATCTTTTTACCACCCCCAACCTAGAGGACCAGGAGACAGCGGTTTGTCAGACCTTGACCTATTGGCCTGCCTGGCATCAGCGACTCTGTCGGTGTGGTCGCCACATTGTCCAGTTTAACCTAATAGGCTATCGAGATGCGCCAGCCGTTACACTGCGTCAACGTTCAGTCTAGTTTTAATGATTATTCTGCTATACCTCAAGTCTAACGGCCGCAGCGACATCTGGCCACCAAGGATACGATCACTTCCGCCTGCTCCAGCAAACTGGTTATAGCAGTGTGCCTGACATATGTGGGAGCAACACAGAGCCGGACCTGAGTGAGTGAAAGTGTTTGCTGGAATAAGGACATATTTGACGAGCGCGGATGGGTTATTATTGGATACTCAAGCGCACTTGAGATAAAGTGGAATGTACAACTTGTAAGAAGCATATGCAGTTGTGGTCAACAACTGTTGACAAGGCGGCACACCACTATGTACGAGAGCCGACTGGAATTAGCGAGGGATGTGGCTTATCACCCCTGGACCTGGTAGTAATTCCTCATCGTGGTAGTATGAGGAGATAAACTTCCTCCCAACTTCGTAAGAGGAGCGATCACGCAGTGATAACTGTTGACGCCCCAATGTTGTCTGCACTTTTGATTTCTAAATTCGGTGGAAAATATTAGGAGGTGGACGTGAGTCAACTGAACGAACATGTTAAAGGCTTAAAGTGGGTCGGGTGGTGCCAACAGGGGTGATTGGCCTGCATAATTTATGATATCTTGAGTGTAACTACAGACTATTCTCCGAGCAAAGTAGAACTACGGACCACAGTACAGCGATGCAAGGTCCAACCATCGCCAATTCCGAAGCTCCAGCCAAGGATGACACAAACCCAGGCGGTGGAAATCATAGGGATTACAAAAATGCACGGCACCCGAGCAGTGAGGCGATCAGAGCTAAGACTGCTGCGCAGGACCCAAAGCGCTTCAATTGCTGTGTGCCATCGCAGGCCGAGATTTGCGAACAAGTTAGGGGGTTACGGTAGTGGCATAGATATTGGAGGGCGGTGGACGGATTGCGAAGACATTTAAGGACTACTTTTGCCCCGTATACAGGAGAGGTGAAGGGCTGCAAATTTCCTTCGCTGAGTAAGGAGGATACCAGAAATGTGTCGGAAGTATTTCGAGCTATCGAGGCAGAAGGGCCGGACGAACTAAACTTGACAATGTTGAAAATGCTGACAGCGGCATTGTTAGTACTAGTCACATCATGACTCGGCTAACTGCCAGACGGCTAACGGGACGTCGTATTCCGTTCATGATATAAAGAGGGACAGCGTCACCTTCCCAGTGGTCAACTGCTGTGCCTGATCAAAGTACCACGTAAACTATCAAGGGGAATAGGTTAGAAACGGATGTGCGACTAGGTTACAAAACAGGCGTTGATTAATTCTGCGCAATACGGGCTTTGGAGAGATAAATGGTGCTTCACAAACCTCACTACTTGCCATGAAAAAAATCAATAACGCTCTGGAAGAAGACGTGGAATTGGGCGGTGACTGTCCTGATTTTGAGAAAGCCTTCGACTCTGTAATTCATATTCTTTCGTAGCCACCCTTTCAGCCTATGGTACAGATCCGGAAATTTATCACTGGACTGAATGCTGTCTGTCTGTTGGGACCATGCGGATGTGGCTCCGCGATGCCGCGTCCAGTGTTGGTCTCTCACACAGTGGTGCCCCTCAAAGTACAGTGCCGGACTCTCCGCGCACCCTTTTTCACGCAAATAACTTGTCGGTGAGACTGGAATCAGACTGTTTTTTATCTGCAGATGATGTCTGCTTATGGGTTTTTCTACGAAGGGGCATCAGTTTCAAGAAAACTCCACCGAAATATCCTACTGGTGAGAACTGGAATTTTCCTCTGAATACTAGTAAACGCCAGCTACTACCCAGTGATGGATGGGAACTTACAGGGTGCTGCTGGTGAACGACAGGAATTTGGAAATCGTTAAGCAAGTAAAAATCCTAGAATTTTTGGTCAACTGCTCCTTCTCATCTTTAACACAATGTGTTTCAGCTGCCATGAGGGCTAAAAGAACATGGCTTGTGCTGATAGTCGGAGTTTTCAGTGATACACTTACGGTGTGGATACTTCCGTATCGTGTACTCATACGTTCCCCTTTGCGTTCAGGCATGCGCATCGTACTTGAAGAAGACGTACAACTCTCGTAGAGGGTTCAGCTCATGGTGAAGCGTTAAGTGAAAGGACTGAAGTGTATCAGCCGCAGGAATAGACTGAACAAGCTAGGACTTTTCATGTTGCAGAGCCGATGTCAGCAGAGATCTGACTGAAGTTTATAGATTAGTGAGGGTACTATTTTTTATTTCCACTAGGCGGTTGATATACTTGAAAGAAGGCCGACGAGTGAGGAGCAACTGCATGTTACGTAAGAAAGCGGGCTGTAAGCGGAGTTGTGAAAATATGGAATAAATCACTCAGCGAGGTTTTAAAAACGCCGACAGTGGCTGAATTTAAAAACACTAGACGGTTGATCGGGAAGGCCTATTCAAACACTAGCAGTGGAGCGGAGTGACCTATGAAGAAGGGTTATGTAACTTGTTTTTCCACGCGTCTACAGGCGCTAATCTAACTGCATTGGGTGCTTTGTATATTGAGGTGACCAATGTTCAGAATTACCTGTGAAATTTATCATTGTTAGTAGACCACCATTTTAACCATTCGTTCTTTGGATTCATCTTTCTCCTCAGGCGATAGGTACCGGAACTCCTACCTGGATTCGATTAGATTAAGGCTATGCTGGTTTGGTTATTCATTGATGACTAGAATTATGCATGTGGGAGGCAAAAGTGCAGGTCCGTTTCATGATCAACGTCAACAGCCTTTGTCATTTGGTTACAAAAACTCAAAGGGCCAGAAGCGAGTTATGAGAAAATATTTGAAATATAGGACTGCTATCAAATGCGGGGTTTCTCTGAAGCGTACTGGTCACAGCAGGAAGGCCGCTATTTTTGATGAAGAGGGAACTGTACACATGTTGATTTCGTGGAAAACGGGGCAGACTGCAGGAACGACTTTTGATTTGGATTAGAAGAAAAAGGCAGTAGATCGCAGGCGTCTACCTTGTGGTTTGCATATTCAAAATCACTCAGCGCTCAAGCTTCATGTTGTCATTCCCGAGGGAGGAGTACGCGCATAATTCCAGATCTTCTTAGCAGTTCATCCTCTCAGCAGCTCACGCACTAGTAGCAAATCTTCTCTCACACCTGCAGCTCTAGAAGAACATATCAAGGCGATTTACTCTTTCTTCATAGCTCCGTCGCTTCATTCCAATCACAATTTTCGTGGCCGTTCTCTGAACTTCCTTTAGCTTTCGCACCTCATTTTTGGTGCAGTGGTAGGCTATCTCTTTCCCGTACTCGACCATTGGTGTAATATGGGGGCGAACTAATGGCCAAGATTTTGGTCGCAAATTTGATGAAAGGCCGTTTGAAAACCATCAGTACACTGCGGGCTGACATACAGGTTCTGTCCGTGTTTTCTTGCGTCTTGAGTGGCGCTGAGACAATACTCAGGTCGTGATCACTTTGTCCTTGTCTCAACAACCTTCCACCTATGCGATTTGTGCCTACTTCGTTCGTCTTCCCAATATGCATGTACGTACACTTTCGGGGGCTCACCATCAGAGACCACGTGGATGACCATTCCACTAGATGATCACGATCGGTCTGTAGAGTATCCCGATCTTCTGCCAAGTTTGCCATGTCAGACCTTGAGGTCACCAACGTACACTAAACAAAATGCTTCAGTGGTTCTAGGAAGATCACTGTTTACAACCACAAATGGCAATGAACCCCGGAATGAGTCCCGAGAAGTCCCGCTGGGCACCTCTCGTCAGGAGATGTAATAATAATAATAATGGTATAGTTCTCAGCGCATCTGTAAGAAACACGTTCAGGTGAGCGTCATCAGTATACGCATTATAACGTGAAACGTATATAGTACACAATTGTTGATTGTACAATACACCTGATATGAAAATGAAGTAACAAAACAGACATAATAGGAGAGGAAACTTCCAGTTTATGAAGAGGCATTTGGCCCACTTGCTTCTTAAAGGATAGTACTCAAAATTTTCAGTGTTCGATAAAAATTGCTGAGTAGTTACATAAATTCTCGCTTCACAAGATTAACATTGGCCTTGTGGTCAAGGGCATGCCAGAAGAGAATTTTTGAGGATGGGGAAAATGAACGGTCGAAGAATTTCGATTTATCTGCCGCATAGTGACAAACTGACATTCATCTCACTTTGTTGATCTGTTGATATTCCGGGTGTTTTCTTGGAAGTGACTCTGGATGCACACCACTTCGGTAATTTCTCGGTAAAATTTCCCCTTCATCCTAAGCGGTTGCAAATATTCAACTAGTTTCTAAGGCCAGATGGTACTTGCACTAACCAGACGAGCTCGCGAATATACCTCAGGCTGGTGCAAATTTTTCTCTTGTACGCGCCCAGCCCACATTCCGGCCATCGCTCTTGAATTAATCGTTTTACTTTCAAACTGTACACCATCCACACTTATTCACAGCCTTTGCACTGGTATAGGTCGTTCGTCTAACCCACATCGAAAGTAAACACCAAATTGGGGTTCTCACTCTGAATTGAGCACACCGGTGGTGCATCTCCCCGTCGGGATCGAAATTGTTACTCCGTCTTTCATGAGTGTATGACCGGCGTGTTAACTACAACACCAGTTACCTCACTAAGGGCATGACCAAACGCGCATGCCCGAGTAATCAACCATAACCTTGTGTGAATAGTGTTTAGCCTGTCTGACTGCTTTGACTTCATTTTATTTTGGTTTTTGTCTTTTGTTTGTACTGGTAATAAACCAAGCTTCGGGTTATATGCGAGAAGGCAGCAGTAGTAACCCCGGTGATTTGCGGGCGACCGGGTTGTGATGATCAGGTAGCCGACCCCACAAGAGCCATGAAACGCGACTAGTGTGAGCGTTGGTACAAAATCTCATGTTCAAATATCTAGTCTGGTCGCTGTCGCCCGCTTGTGACCAAGAATGTGAATCCGTTTCGGTGCGCGAACCACTGTGCCGAAGGCTCATATACATAGGCCAATTGTGATGGTGTTCTTGGCTAGCCTTATCCTAGCTGAGTGAGTCTAATCGCCTGCTGTTTCAACTGTCGGCGACTGGGCGTAATATGTATCATTAAGTGGCTGTCAGTGAAAACAATATTGCCGGTGTGTGTTCAAATGCCATACTTACTGACTGATCCGCCGCTATTTCAGAACGTGACGCTTGGCGTGAAAATACGCGTCCTGGATGCGGTTTTCTCGCTGCCTACAGTTTGTTCACCGGATACCGCAACTGCGGTTAGACTGCCATTTGTGCTGGCCGAGATTCCTGCTGCTGTTACTTTTATCGTACAGCAGGACACGACTGATGCTAGCTCGTCAGCAAAATCAGTTGGTACTAATGAATCGAGCGAAATTGCATTCATCAAACATCCGTCAATGATTATGACAAAGAATATTAGGGTTGCTCCGTTTTGCAGTACCAGTGGGAGTGAGTGAAATGGGGACTCCCAGAAGCTTCGAGCCTGAAAGTTCCCACTCTCTGATGAGTGCACAACATTTACCGAAGGTCACCACAACGTTATCAACAAACATAAGCGAACAGTGCGTGTCAGATGCCTCCGAACTGCTCGCAATTAGGTCTCTCAGAAACTCAGTAATGCGGCGCATACGGAAATTTGTGGAATGGGTACGCCCAGACATAGGCACTCCTTCACGGGTTCTATCCTCCTTTTTCGAGACGTAGAGGAGTCCTAGGAGAAATTCTCCGAAAGCCGCATAATAGTCGGCTTTGATTAGTTCAAAGTTCGCGTACAAAAAGCTCCTGCCTCAGGGCTCCTAAGCATCACAGCCCACAAGCCTCGACGACTGGGCGACTTCGTAGAGGGCTCCTCAGCTCCACGATTCGGGCTGCTAACGGTATTTGTCTTTAACCCAAAGCACCCCCACACGTTGCTTTGAGGGTCAAGGCATCCGGGTTAAGTGTCCACGGGGAGTTTTATTTCGCTACTCGTTTTTAACGCACTGAAGCCTTTCGAGACTTTCGGTCGGGATACCTGACGAATGAGTACAAACTCACGCTTGTGGTTTTTCAAGTGGTTTGCTAACAGTTTTGTTTTGCCCTTTGAAACCTAGTTTTACTGGTTCGCGATACCAGCATCGTGGTTCCGACTTCCTTCAAATAGCCTCCAGTGACACACGTTGTTTGAAGTGAAAGCCACATGAATAGCATGTACTAGTTGGTGGCCATCAACGAGAAACCTTCACCACCAATATATCCCGTTTAGTAATTTATGCATTCATTCACGGCAGCCGTGAGCGTGACTTGAATACACCGTGGTTTGGGATGCTGTTCACCGTAACGATGACGTAGAATAACCAATAAAAAGTTACTAAAAAGAATGGAAATAGATAAACCGAGGCTAGTCGGAAGAACTAGAAAGGGTAGGAACGCAGGTGCGACACTGATTGCGGCATAATGTTGTCTCATATAGCTTTTCTTGCCAGAGTTTTCATCAACGGGTACACAGGACGTGGAGTTAGTTCCAACGCATCGTCCACTGTTCGAATTCTTCAGCGTCTACAGTGTGGTGCTGTGACGCGGGCCGACTCAGTCAGTTCCCCCGATGGTGTTGCCAAAGATTTGGTGCAAACTCAGGGAGCAATCACTAAAACGAGTAACTCAAAGCGCGAATGTGTGACACGAGTGACTCCTTTCAGTGACTGCCGTTTACAGTAGTCCCACTTCTAATCTGTCTGTCATGAAGTACGGCCGTGGGCGACGCTTCACAC
The DNA here is from genome assembly GCA_014338405.1 of Paragonimus skrjabini miyazakii. Taxonomy (NCBI): domain Eukaryota; kingdom Metazoa; phylum Platyhelminthes; class Trematoda; order Plagiorchiida; family Troglotrematidae; genus Paragonimus; species Paragonimus skrjabini miyazakii. The sequence continues at coordinate 318,272 of JTDE01000167.1, read as the reverse complement.
TACATCATATCTATCTTTACTTCATGCGTACCCCCCTCAACGGCCAACTGCGTCAACCAAACGTCACCATGAGTCTGCTGGGAGGGTATGAAGACGATCTGTAGGCGGGCAAGTTGTTGAAGAATGTAGGTTGGTGCTGCCTCGATCGCAGCGTTTGCCTCGTTCATCCGACGGGCTCGTAAGCATTTGCTCATAGCTGTCAGGTTATAGTGTGAAGCAGTGACAGTTGACTGCTTCCATTAATTTGAATCGTTTCCTTGAATGCATTAAGCGTCGCGGGGGAAGAGTTGTTGGCGCCTTCGCTCGTGAATCAGGCTGGAAATCACATCCATTTCGATTGCGGCAGGACGTGCTCATTGGAGGTCATATAAGATAGCATCCTCGCGCTGCAATCTCTTGCCCTATTAAAGGAAATGAAGGCGGAAACTGAACAGTGTATCTTCTTACGGGCTGTAGTGATCTTCTCATAATGCAACGTTTTGAGTACTGAAGAAGCTAAACAATACAACCTGGTAAGCATAGGCCAAAAATGCCTTAGGAGCTTACTGTGATTTCCTCCAGCCCGCCTGCTTTGACCTTCCGGACGTCCATTGAAAATGAAGTTCTCTCTGCAAATCGACGTAAAGCGGTTGTCTTCAGCGTGTTCAGAAAGGTGGATAAGACGATACCGTTAACTATTGGCCCGCGTTGTAACGTAACTTCTCAAGAAGTAGATAAGAAATGAGGTCGAAACCGATGTTCTACTATTTGAGCTTCTCAGTCAAGTACAACATGGTTTCATACATAGGCACTCCTGTCTTACGAACGCCCTCACTGTAAGGGAGAGGTAAGCTGATACAGTGGATCAGGATCACAAAGCTGAGTTTATTAGGGTTGTCGATAAGGCAACACATAATGGACTGTACACAGAATTACACTCCCTTTGATGGGATGGAAAGGCATCATGAGGGATGTTGGCGTTTATGCAGGGTATGAAGTAGCCTTTATTTTGGCGTAATACGCGGGGTACCCCGAGCTTCGTTTGTGTGTGATCTCTTTTTGCGTAAGGCAGGTAAACTTCCTGGTGCTAATACCTGCGGATTATCTCTGTAAGTGGTAATCGTAGGCATTTCTGGAGAATTGGAAGCAATATAAAGGACTCTGAACCAGCCTCGTACGTAGTCAATAAGATGGCATCTGCCAACAAACCGTTAGGACTGAATAGTACAGCGCTTTGGTTTAGCTGCTGCTGGCACACTTACGTATGAGCTAGTAGATATAGAGCTGCCTGCTGTGAATCAGCAGGCCCGTTGAATGGTCTGTCATACTCACGGAAATTTGACAAACTTGACTTGTATCTGCTGTCTTGTCGATGAATTTTAGGTGATCTGATTATCATCCAACATATATTAATTAGTCGCCTTAGTCATGATCTCCGACCTATTCTTGCCGATATGATTGATGACTCTTCATAGATACCCCTGAAGTTGAACATGTCTCGGCCTGATCAAGTAAGGGCTGAATCCCGTCTCTCTTGACGCATCACCAATCACTGGAATGTTCTCCCAGAGGACGCAGTGCTTGCATAATCGGTCGGAAATTTCGAAATTAATTTCGCGGCTCTTGAATTGCATAACACACTGCACCAGGCACGCTTCCGATACTTTTTCATCGGACGAATACAACTATATGCAATTATTTGTGGAATTATATACTTGTTTCACATAGATGCATTTGTATGCAAAGTTCTAGCCAGCCGACCAATCATCCCCAGGCGACCGCAGAACAAGTACATGCAATGGCCGAATCGCTTGAACTCAGCTTACGCAACCCAGTTTTTTGTTCACGAGAATAATTTGTTCGCGGTTTGTAACTTTCCTGGCATGTGGCCGTTCTGCATACGCTGGCGTACAAATAGATAACTGACTTTGGTTAAGGGACGCTAACCTGCTCGTGTCCGGTACAGTGACTGCTGATTTTTTGTATGGAGTGATGAGTGTATAACTGTTGTGACTTTGTTTCTGACCAACTTTATGAGCAGAGCTTTGTGCTTCACAGGCGTTCGACAATAAAAAGTCATGCCTGCACTCCGGTTGGCTGTCTAAGGTTTGAGAGACTGACTTCATCTCGCCATACTATGCACCGATTTGCTTGGAACGTCAGGCGATTCGATGTTCTAAACGATGAGGACCAAGACGCGATTAAGGCGACTGATCTTAACCTACAAACGACCTCAGTGACCATGCCGCTGAAAAAGCTTATGGAGCAGTTGGCTTTTAAGGAAAAAGGAGTCACACTGCAGCTTCATCCTCGACATGCGCCGAATAAAGATTTCAAGGGGAAACATGAAACAACAGAGATCGAACTATCTGAAAAATCGCTTGGTGATACCAAAGGATTGTCAGCCATCTTCACATTTGTACCAACGTTAGGAGAACTCGGTGGGAAACGCATCCATAAACTCTTCTCCACGAGAGGCGACCGAAAAAGGGCGGCACCTCTTGTAGTGGATATTATTCAACAGGTGCAGAATATGTGCGCAACCGCGTACTTTTCGATGTTAAATTCGAGCAGTTTTGTCTAAGACCAGTTGATCAGTGCGTTCAGAGTCTTCTGCAGAATAAAATGGGTATTGAGCTTATCCAGTGCCTACCAACTTGTAATGTCACCCGTAAATGCTAGCAAGCAAGACGAAACCGAGGAATGTTAGGGGTGGAGTAAAACTAAACCTAGAAAGAGGAATCTAAGCTCACTTTTAATGTGTCTTCTGTTACTTGTGCTTGTCGATTATTATTGCTACCATTTGCCTGTTTCCTTTTGCTTTTGGTTGACACCGTTTTATGCAAGTATAATAGGAATTTCATCGATCTTGCCCGGCAAAATGTTTGGATCAGGTATTCTGCTGGATCACCGAGTACAGACATTGACTGTGTGTGGATACATGGAATTACCTATGCGCTGACTGAGGTACCTGGATCTCATCTTCGCTTATGGCGGCGGCCGCATTGACATTGACGGTATGTGGGCCATTACCTAGGTGCCCCCATCGTCCGATCAACCAACCCTTTGAAAATTTTCAGGTCTCGTTCACCATTATGCTACATTTATCCCCAACACGCATCTTGTTCGAGCAGCATGGACCAATTTTAGGCCGAGGGTCAACCTTGAGATTGAAACGTCAAGTCACAGCATGCACTTGATGAAGTGAAGATGTTATAACTTGGAATACGGCCTACGAGCGCGTAAACGGACAACGAAATAACGGTTAGTGGAACGGTAGATAACGGAACGATGTTCAACGGTTCTGAACAACGGACTACGAAATATGCAAGATTAATACGGATCTTCCCGGCCAACCCAACCACCTGAGGCTAACGGATGAACACAGAGAAAAGACTAGCCTCCGGACAGAGCTACTTTATGTCACTCAATCCGAAGACAACCCGGTCACAACATTTAAAGGGTTTGTGACCAATCTGAAAACAACGGCAGAAGTGGACCATACAAAGATCCAGACAGTACAGTGATGTCCCAAGTAAAGTACGTGCGTGTAGGCCGGGCGCCCGAATTTCGCACAAAGGTTGAAAACGCACCTGATGAGGGACGTGGGACATGACCGTGCCGACTATGAAGGTCACTACAACCAGTAGTGAGTTAGGCCACTGCGAAGTCAAATAAAATGGTATTTTCGGGGAATTGAGTTCTTCCCCGACAGAAGACGATGCCGAATTCTGAAACGCTATGGTCCCAGTCCCGAGATCGTGACCGCGTTAAACATATCCAACCATTGGTCAGTGGCTGTGATGTAACATCTTTGCTGTTGGCTGAAAAAGTGATCAGTTGTGCTACCTATGCTTCTATGTCAGCAGGAAAGAATTATCCCCAAATGTTCAAATATGCCCAAGGATTTCACCAGAAGGCAAAACGTGGCGAACAGGCTCGGCTTTGTGTCATTTTCAGCCCAATTACGACACACTAAATGTGAATTTACTTTTCAGGAACCCGATACAGTGTGAGTCTGGCGTCATTTTGGGATTACGGACATAGCTACTGTGGCGTTCTGCCAAGTGTTCCACCGACGGCAATTTACGATGCTTGAACAAAAGTCCGCGAGCACACATTAGGGTTTTGCAGCCGGATCCGGGCAGTCTCCATAGCGGCCAAGATGCGACTTTCCGCATCTCTGGAGTGAACACATGTGGCGTGGTAGATCGGATTAAATGCGAAAATCGCATTGACTTTGTGACTCGAGTCGACTGGATGGGCCAAACTTACATGAGAATCTTTCAGTGTTGTCCGGTCGTCAACCAAGTAAGGTGATATTTGTGTATTCTCTCCGAAAAGCGTATTCTTCATGACCGTTGTTACCTGTTTTGCAAGAACAAGGGAATAAGTACACCCAGAATGAAGTAGCATTACTGGGCACCTCTTCATGGGGGTGAAGGCCTGCAACTGGCTTAGAGGTGAACGATAGTGTTAGTTGTGTGGCATGAAACGTTATCCTCAAGGCCATGTCAGCATTCTGGTCAGCGGTACGCTTGATAATTTACCCTTGCATGACAGACTTATATAGATGGTCTTCCGCCCGGCAGGTAATTCATATTCTTATGATTCACTTCCTTGCATACTCCGGGCAAGAAATTTGTCCGGTTATCCATCATCATGAAACGTTCCACACGAGAGCTTGACCTCTTTGTCTATCATGCCAACAGTACACATTTTGTGTATTTCGTTTGGTAAACAACGCATCAAGTTCTGTTTCTTATTCGTTGGGGCAAAGCGATGAAAATGGTTATACTGTCAATCTCATGCCTACTTCCTACGTATGCCTTGTTGAATCATTTCATCCGGACGTGTCAGTAGTGCAACGTCAGGGAAAGCCTTTTTTCCGCCATGTTCTACTTCCGTAAAGAACTTGCTTTCTGTAAGACGAGTTAACTTGCGATATTCGAAAGTGACCACCAGTGTTGCTGTCGACGACAGCGAAAGTGTCACCTACATACCTCTTGCACTGTACTCACTGTTCTGTCAGTTCTTCCAGCTTTTGTCTCTTCAGTCATCTCCATGAAAATGCCGGCCGGCAGTGGGCGGACCGACGAGCCCATTGCGACTCTACACTTTTGAAGATACTTTTCCTCATCAGAATAAAATTGTATGTCTTGTCTGCAAGCTATCAAGAGCTTATTGAGTTGTCCATTAGGCATTTAAAATTTCACATCGTCCGAGTGGATGTATCTGATAATTAGACCAGTTTTCTCTGAGTGACACATTCGTCACCAGCGAGTGCACGTCCAGTGGCAATCTCTTCAAACCTTTGGACCAAAAAGAGATTCCCGTCTACAAGGAGAATCGTCCTCAGCGGCGATCCACGGCGCTACCGACGTGCCTTTCGAAACAAGTACGTATCAACCACGACAATTGGACAAGCGGTTAGACCCTTCCGTCTGATTGGGTGTCATGCGCTAGACACGGAAAACTTGATAGTCGCAGCTGTATTAGCCTGACCAGAAGTGAATCGGATATCCTTGGGATCGTCCACGCACTTCTATTTACCTCAGAAATTGTCACAGATGCACCACAACAGGAAGTAACACTCCAGATCGTACTTCAATATCTCCGCATGCGATGCCTGCAACGAGGACTTCCTGGTGAACCAGAATTGTATGCTCAGAGACATTCCGCGGTATATACTTTCAACGATTACTTTCTCTTCAGGAGACGATTTTTCATGTAGACGGAACTGCAGACCAAAGTGATTAATCGTCTTCATGCCAAACATTATAAATTCAGTAGAACGAGAGAATTGGCACGAACCTGTGTTTGTCGACTGGGGATAGGCGAGGAACTGGTGCAACTTGTGTGCTGCTGTCACAGTTGTGCGTTAGCGTTCACGGCACCCCAATGACCACTGCAGTCGTGGAACGACCCGATGAAACCACTGTTCAAGATTTATTCGGGTTTTGCGGGACCAAGTTGTCGACGGAACCCCTCATTATTTTGGAAGTCTCCAGCGAATGACAGGAAACTTTAGATGTTGGCTAACTAATTACAATACGTTGTAAATAGTATGGGTGAAACTGAACATCTAAATAATATCAGAAGGTTGTGTAACCAAAGTGTGATGCAAATAACAAACAAATAAAACAGGTGCACTTACAGCAAGTGTTCGGACAAAATACAGAGATATTATCCGTGGGTGTGTTAGTAGAATGTTAGGTGGAATCCTATAAATGTCAACGTAAGGATATACAGGATGGAAATACTGTGTAGTCCACTGAGCACTGTAGCTATGATTTTGTTCACCGGCGCGCGAGAGACCCAGACGAGTTGTGTGCACGTGTGTACGGTCTCGTTGTCTTGTCAGCTCTAGTGAGGACACTGGGTTGATTCACGTGTCATAGGCTAATGTCCGAGATGAGGATTGTTGTGTGTGCTGCTGTGTGTGCGTGTGCGTGCGTATAACATTGACTACAGTGGTGTTGACAAACTGTGAGTTGTTCAAAGTCACTGCAGGTGCATGCGCGTGAAAGTCGCTCAGCGGTGAATGTGCGGTCGTAACATCCTGGTCACTTGCCACAATAAGCCGGTCCAAACATATGGCCTTGACCACACAACAGTGTGTTGCTGCAAGACCTTACTAATGTAAATGGCCATCATAAGCGTCGTTATACGCTTCTAAAGATCTGCAGCAAACTCAGATGCCCAGAAACGCCCGCAAGTGACAACCGAAGCCGGTTTGCCGCTTAGGCGTTCGTATATTTTTAGTAAACAGAACCGCATCAATCACGTCCATTCTCCACTCGTTCAATCGCAGTCTGAGCTTTTTGCCAACATTTGCAAATGTGCTGTTCGGAACGCTCAGAAGAGACAGTTACTGGGACTACATTATTGAAGGAAACCGAGTCCACTAACGCCGGGTGGTAGCAATATCGGTAGGAAGGCTCGGTTACCTTTGGGCTCACATCGACCATCAGCGATCACCCCGAGAACCAGAGAAATAACCATAAAGAAAGAGTTAGATCGACACCCTAGGAACGAACTTTCAAGCTTTTCAAACCGGTCAGGCAATATTGGCGTACAACTGCCGGAAACATTTAGACAAGTTGATTGCTGGCCGAGTTGGTAAGCAGCTTGTGAACTTCATCTACGAGGCGTAAGTGGGGAGTGACTTCTGGGTGTACCACGCTAATCAGTTTCAGCACGGATATCTCCGACCGTACGCGGTGGAAGAGTAACCCCCGGCTGAATATCATCTTGGATACCCTTGGCGCATAACGGTCGGAGCATACCATAAAACCTATCACTGCCGGCTAGGCAGGTCGGATGAAGGAGACAAAAACATCTGTACATATTAACCCCCGGTTCCGACTCTATAACACACATACCGAGAGGTGAGGCGTTAGCCTGACCCTGAGAACAGGAATGTGAGGCCAGATTTGACGCATCTTTCATCATTTATGAGATAGGGACTTCCCATTCATTTGGCCAGTGGTACTGGCGGTCACAGTTTACTGGTCTTATGTGGCCGAAGGTTTAGTTTGATGTACGTGTTATTGATAGATTCAGCGATTCAGCGATTTAAACACGGGTTCGAGGCAGAGGTCCAAGTTTCCCGGATCCAGTCTCTTTTTCATTCTTAACGTCAAGTGGGCGTCTGTCGACCTGACAGGTAATAATTGAAAACAGGATGTAGTACCATTCTTGGGGATTATAGTAAATATCACAAAACAAACAAAGATTACTCGCATGAAAGGGTTTTTGGAAGATGAGTCAAATAATGTTTTAAAGCGATCGTTAGAAGCGCTACCGACGATCCCAGCTGGAAGACTGTTCCAGAAGTTAACAACCCTGTAGGAAAAAACTGTTGCCTAAGAAAAGTCCGAGGACGAAGCTTGAAAAGCTTCCTGCTATGTCCTCGCTAGCCGTCATCATTCGATACGATAAAGAATTGTTCACCAAGATCTATTCCACGGAAGGCGTGTGTGAGAATCCAATGACCAAGGAGTCGCAGAAATTCGAGTGGTTACAAATCAAGGATTTTAAGTCGGGATTCGTGTGCGACATTTCTTAGGCCGGCGACTAGTTTGGTAGTCGTGCGCTGGACACGCTCATCAGTTAACGTCTTTCAGCAGGCCGGTATACACGGCCTGTTTGGCATACTTGAGGGGCGGTCTTATATGAACCCCGTAAAGCGATTGAAACGCTCCCTTGTCTATGCGAGGGAAAGTGCGCTTAATCTTCCTAAAAGCAGCGAATCCTTTTTAACCGCTATCCTATGGTGATGCACGAAGCTGCGTGTAATCGATAGACCGTGAATATGTTCTTTCAGTTAAAATTTATTTTCTAGCTCCTGAAGTTGTTGGAATTTTGTGGCATGTTTCAGTTCCTAAAATCTTAGGATTCTGTTGCCTGAAAATTTTTGGTTTCAATCTTCCGAAGACGTAAGCAAGGAATGTGTGGTAGTTCAGTGGAGTAGGGATTAATGGAAAAATAACCACAAGTTTTATTCTACGTTATTTCGGAGAATTGAAGGTAGAATATAATGGAAACCGATGTCGTAGACATGAAAACACGTGCTTTTATTCAAATTTGGATGTAATTATCTAGGAAAACGTGAGTATAATTTCGACAATCGAACCGTTGTTGAAACACGTGTACTAAGCTTTTTATAAAACTACAAACGTACGGAACGCCTATAAACCTACTTGAACCTAGGACAATGGACAAAACCTGGACAAGTAAATCGTGTTTTAATGGCTATATCCCCCATCTTCGCCATTCGTTGGTACCAAGATTGTGAACTTTTCCATGAAGTCTTGACGTACGTTGGAATTGAGACGAGATGAATTGCTGAAAGAATGACACCGAGGAAAACTTCCAGCTGGAAAGATTACGACACTTAGAACTGCTCCGTCCGTTTGTCCTACTCTACGAGCTATGCCAAACTGTAGTCTATGCTTACACACTTATAACTGCTCCATCCATTTGTCCTACCCTACGAGTTGTGCCAAACCGTACCTTAAGCTGAAACACGTAGGTGGACGAGCAAAGCCAGTGAGGACGAAACGTAGGGTTAAAAACTTGAATGTAGTGTGTGATGATTTTGGAAAAAGATACACACTACCTCCGCTTTCTTCCCGCACAAAATGGAGCCTCTGGTTTTTTACGTGTTTTGGATGTCCTCCCGGATGACTGGAACCGTGTATCAGATGAAGTCTTCATCGTCATGTCGTTTATCACATATGATATCTGCAAGAAAACTGTGTACGCACACTTATTTTCTTCAATTATATCAACAGAATAATCGTTCCAGGTTATGTTGAATCGCGTTTTCTACGATCCGCGTGAAAGCGGTACACTGTCAGCGGAGCGGTCTAAATCGCCACCTGTTGTGGTTAGTGTGCGGGATTTGATTGCCATTATCACTGGGGATGTGCGAACGACGGCTGAGGTAGAGGGAACCGACAAAATAAGGATCCGAAACGTGCACTTGCCAAGCGACTGAGGTTGAAGCTGCTTGCCACAGAATGGACACTCGTTCATTTCTGCCACTTGAATACATTAGGAGTGAAAAATCAGCTGATCGGCATCAAAACAGTAGCTGTCCATCTGTACGGGGTCACCGTGGTGTTCGCGCGGCAATCCCGTTTTAAGCTTCTTCACCCACCTCGGTTGCATACTGCTTGTGAGTGGGCCCATGAGGACGTTGTACAAGGGTGAGCCGGTTTTAGCACGTTCCACTATTCTACTGGCAAAGACAATCATGCTGTTAAAGCTGGTCACCGCAGTGCGGCTGTTGAAATCATGCAGTTTTCCAAGTACACGATGCAGGGTTTCATAGCGGCGTTGAAATTGGCTGCAGCAAGCGGCCGAAGTTGCGGACCCACCAACCATCGAATTGAAAAGTTGTACTCTGCCAGCCACTGCTCACGAATGGGGACGTGATCTATGTGAGGCGAAATGAAAACTACGAAAGTCTTTACCGTAATGGTAGATATATTTCCGAAACACTGACAGAATGTGTATGGATAGAAGCCAGATTTCACGGTAAAAGGTACATTCACATGTGTCCTGTACGCTATCCACGACAAAAACATCGCCATCTTGTTGCACACGAGGCTGCAATGTCCAAGGTGATTACTAGAGAAGCGCTTACCTTGCATTCAGATACTGTTTCAAAGGGGAGTCGTGGAGTCCGTCCCTTCAGATGTTTTTGGACAAGGTGACTTGCGAACGTGGTCATTCTGTTAAGAATGTTCTTCATTTACCAGTCAACGTCCACAACCTCACGACGGTCGCACCCATAGGTCGTTTGTATTTCCTACTCCCGCGTCAGCCATTCGCTGTGGATCCATATTTTCTGAATGGCGACGACTAGGAAGCCCCTTGGGTGCGTTCTTTTCTTCAACCGTCCGTTTGCGTTCTCAAGCCAAAGTAGGCAACATCGCTTTGCGCATGGATGGCCCACTTTGGCTTGATGTACGGCCAATTGCACAACATATAATTCAGAAACTTCCTATCCGTTCAGCCGATGATGTGCAAATCCCGTTTGAACCTACGGTAAACAGTGTAAGAATGCAGGATACTCTTCTTCATTGTTTGCCGTAGCGATCCGGTGGAAGAGCTAACGACTGCGAAAAGAGTTTGTCTCTTAACATA
>JTDE01000167.1:259641-280898 GCA_014338405.1 Paragonimus skrjabini miyazakii | reverse complement strand
GACCTCACGTTAGGCACGACCGAATGATTATATGTGAACGTTCAACCAGTGATGATATGCACTACTGACGAGCTCTAATGAGAGCGAAACTCGAGTCTAGTGCTTCTTTTCGAAAGGGGCCGACTGGAAAGTCTATGAGGATGCGACAGCTGCGATCAATTGTGGGTGATGTTCAACTTGAAATTAACCAAATCCCCGACTACTCATCAGCAATATAATGGATGCCTTAACCCTTGAAATGATTGGAGCCCCCGGGCTCCTTTTTTAAACATGGGAACTATTATGGAGTGACCCCAGCATGGAAGGACGGTCTCCGTCGTCCACACAAGTTGAAACAGCTGAGTCAAGACCTCTACTAGGGCCTTTCCACCCTCTTTGAAAAGTGCCGGCACAATATCATCTGGACCAGCAGCCCTATTACGTTTGAGAGCCGAGATGCAATTGCGAACCTCAGTCTCAGTGGATGGTTGCAAATCTACCGACCAGGTTGCTGCATCACAAATTTGTGGTGGCAGCACGGTAGAAGCAGGAGGCCAGCTAAATTGACCCTCAGAGTGTTCCGCCCAGCGCTCCAACCTTCTGGACTTATTATAAATTAGTGTGCCATCTGTCTTGCTGATAGCTTCGCTGACAGACAGTCGCCTTGGACCAGTGGTATGGATCAGCTTAAGGAGTTTGCCGGTATTCTCTGAGGCAAAAGCGGTTTCCATTTCCTCAACTTTTTCCACTAACAAAGCCTCACGATCGTCCTTTAGACTACGTTTCAGTCTCCTACGGATATCTCTTCTAGACTTATTGTGTGAACTAACAGGAGGAACCTTCCGTTTGGCTTCTAATTACTCCAGAGATTTCTCTGAGGTCCAATGTTTTTTTTAAAACTTATGTACCCCTTTGCCGCATGCCACAGTACCTGCTTTCTGAATAGCCTGTGAGATTTGTGTCCAGCAGTTATTAGGGTCTTCGGAGTGAGTATCACTAAGACTTATGTCTTACCGATGATAAAGCCAATTTATCAACAGCCAGTCGTTGCTGTCGGTGGGGTCGTTGTCCAGCAAAAGTAAGAACAAAACGACAACACACCAGTGCATAATCTGAGTCCAAGTACGTGCTCCAATAAGAACGACAATCTTGAATGCAACCACGCCACCTGTAACTAACAACTGTGTGGTCTATCTGAGACCAGGCCTCATTCGGAGCAGTCGGGCGCCAGGTATAGCAATGACGTGCACGATCTCTAAAACTAGTGCCGACTAAAAATAGCTTATGCTCAGCGCACAGCTGCAAAAATCGCCGGCCATTATCTGACCGATGTGACGCTATCCCAAACCTGCCACCTAAATGGGATTCGGTCTCACGAAGGCGACCCATCTGAGCATTCATATCTTCGGTCAGAACGACTATATCAGAGCCACATGTCGACTGAAGGAGAGCGGCCAGATCTGAGTAAAATGCGTCTTCGACGCCGACGTCACTACCGTCAGTAGATTTCTGAGTCTTGCGTCTAGGGCTGGTCTTAACTAAACCTGTCGAGCGGACGGCACAAAGTCTACTGTTAACAGGGATCCAATCTATCAATGCGGCTGGAGCCGTCGTGCTGAGGACTACACCTACTCCAGCCTGACCTGTAACGACGGTTATGGAGTCACCTGAAGTGTATAACCAGTATCGGGTAGACAATGCGGGTGCTGTTAGTTCCAAACGTTGACTACTGTCTTGGATTCTATTTTCCGAGATACTGCGGACATCGACATGCAATGAGTCTAACGTTCATGCGAGAACAGCCTGTTAACCTATCTGTTTTAGCGTGCGAACGTTGAAAGCACCCATATTAATTCGCATTTTGGGTCTAAGCAGGGGACGAGGGAGGCCTGAGGCTGAATGGCAAAAGACGGAACTTACCGGCTCAGTGTTATTTCGGTTAGCTACATCTGTTGTGGGACCTGTAGAGCAATTATCAGAAATGGAAGTCGGGAGGGGCCTGAGAATTAAATTGCATAGGACAGTGGTGGTGGGGGGTCAGCAGTAGCATGTTTTCGCCTTGCCATATGCAGTAGATAGGGCCACCCGGTTTCTACTGCGAGACGGCCGATGCAGTATGTAATTACTTGTGTTATGATTATTCATGGTTGTTTGTGGGCTGAGGTTCTGCCAAGGCTCCCAGACCTAAACAGGAGAACGATTAGGGTTCTCAACCAAAGCCTTTGGCTTAAAAGCTTATACCGCAAGGCAGGGGGTGGGTGGCAGTGTACCAGAACTGGTGCGTTTTCCGGAAAAAGATACCGACCTTCTTCCAACCCCCAACCTGGAGGACCAGGAGACTGGTTCGTCAAACCTCTACCTATTGGCCTGCCTGGTATGAGTGGCTCTGTCGGTGTGGTGGTCACACCGTCTAGTTTAGCCTAATAGTTCATCGAGATACGTAAGCCGTCACACCATGTCAAGGTCGTCTCGTTGTGACAGAGGATTACTGTCCGCGGACACGTAACGGCGTAACAATAAAACTGTAGTCGGCTCAGCGAATCAAGTGTGCTGCAATAAGTAAAGGTTGGTCAAATGAGGAGAAGGCGAAACAAATAAACATGTCAACGAAAGTTACAGCAGTCTAAGTAATATACAACCTTTTGGTTTTAGGAGATAGGCACATTCAGCCGTTCCCATTACCCGATCAGTTTGGGTGATTTCTCTTGGAGTTTGAGGAAGAGGTAGAATTTATATTGGAAAAAAGTCAGGATTTGCCAAACCCATATTTTCCAGAATAGAAATGGTACATGATGCAGAAGTCGAGAAATAGTAAAAATGACCTGTCAGTCATTCTGGTGTTAAGCATCTCCCGTGGCCTGTCCATCTCAATTCCAGTTTTGAATCTAATTTTCTCAATGAAGGTGTACTACTAGTTTGGTTCCAAAGATGGTATCACGATAGCAGTGCCTTTTCAAATGAACCATGGTGGCATCCTGACACACCTCGTTGTTGTAGGATTGCAGCTGAGGTCAATACGTAGGGTACAAGTTACAAATGTGATCAATATAAATGCCGACATCGACACAAGAAGCACATAGCCCACTCCGATCGACCTTCGTAGACTCGTATCAACATAAGTCTCCCATGCCCCTCCTCATCAGTAGAATAATCACCCATGTAGCTAGCCTTTTTTGGTCTGAGTCAGATCGGGATGTCGCCATGAAATCCGTCTACTCAGTTAATGCTACAGGACAGGAAGCGCATGTGCGTGTCTACAGCTAATTGTGACTTTTTATGAACGTTCTATTCTTGTGGACTAAGATGCAAGGACGGAGTCAGCTAGCACAAGCCAAAATGCCCTAACTAAAAATCATTTATCTGGTTGAACAGCTTTTAATGGACCTTGAATCGGCTAGTCAACAATTGTCGCTACTACCGAGATTTGTTTCTATTGTTTCCACTTGTCACACGGTATTGTTGCGTTCTCCTGCGTCCTTTTTTTTAGCACAATCATGGATGTCCGGTTGTCCAATCAACCAGTTGGAGATGCTGCGAAATTTCACAAACCTGGGGAAAACTATAACTCTCCCGGTTATGTTGTCACGAAATCAACTATGCGACTGCTAAAAGAACACCTAAAGCAAACAAACGGTAGGGTTGTCACTCGTTTCCCTCCAGAACCCAACGGCATTTTACATATTGGACACGCAAAGGCGATCAACTTCAATTTCGGCTACGCAAAAGTTCGATATCTCTAGTGTTAATTAACATTTTTCGTTAAGAAATTCGGCGGTATCACTTATTTACGATATGATGACACGAACCCGGAGAAAGAAGAGGAAGAATTTTTTAAGGCTATCAAAGAAATGGTTGAGTGGCTTGGTATGCATCCTATCCGGCACCTTCTTGTACATTCGCTCTACAGGTTTTTCTCCGTATAAAGTCACACATGCATCGGACAATTTCGATCAACTTTATCAGTGGGCTAACAAGTTGATCAAACTAGGACACGCTTACGTGTGTCATCAGAAATTGGAGGAAATTCGAGGATTTAACCCTCCTCCCTCACCTTGGAGAGATCGGCCCATTGAGGAATCTCTTCAGTTATTTGAAGACATGAAAAATGGAAAGGTAAGGTCTCTGTTTTTATTTTTTTTCACATCGAAATCCGATATCCTTCCCACCATAGTTTGCACCCATTTACTGAGATCATACTTGTTTAATAATACCATGCGTTTTGATAGTTGACGAATAATCGGCTAGAGTGGGAAGGAAACGTATGCTGTCAACCGTGGATGCTTTAAATGTATAGCGTTCTACATAGGAAAGAAGGCAACCTTTAGAGTGTATAGATCTGATTGAATCACTAACGATCAGTTAGTCATGGTCTGTGAACAACTGACCGCCATTTACGTTGCTGTACAATGTCTCTTAAAACCGCTGTACAGGAATCTGGTCCCAACATAATCGTCATAGATACTAACTACATTTTTTGAGTTGTTAGATTTGATATGGATTGATGAAAGCTGTTCACATGCACTTGCACATATTCTGCATGGCGAGCAATTTGTTAGTGGACAACACACGGTTGGTGGCCTCCGAAACAGATTAGCCTGTCACAGTGACCGAAGCCAAAGGACGCCTGCGCTTCAAACCACCGCCCCAAGTGGCTTGTGCTGAACCACTTGCGGTTCCACTCATACCACGTGTCCGGTGTAACCCCGAAGGAATAGTACCAATAGGTGTGTGAGTGAGGCCTTTATGTCCAGCCGGCTAATGCTGGTTAGCCAATTGAATGGCTAGCACGAAAAGAAAACCCTTATCTCTCGGAAAATAAACAGAGAGAGAGAGAGAGAGACTGTAATGAAAAGATCTAAACTGAGAAAACAGCACACACATGGCCAATTTGCACAATGGGTCCGCGGACAAACTTTTGATGTTGTCTGTCATAACCATCGTCGCTTTCAGTTTTGAGACATCCGTGAATACTATGGCTGGAGCTGCCGTTAGTGTTTACAGTGGCGTACGAATTAGTAGATTAATAAATAGATGCGAATTTATGAATAAGAAAGATTAGACAAAAATAATGGGGATAGTGGCTCGCTGTTAACTGCGATACTACCGTGCCAGGGGTCTCTAACCAGCGGTGTGGATGGTTGGGAATTCCTCAACATAGCAGACGGTGCTGACTAATTTCGTTCAGCGAGGCATTCGAGACACTACGTTGGTAGTTAAGGTGGTCGACAGTCTCGAACTGTCTGCTTGCAACAACATAATGAGGTCAGTGCCAGTTCAATCTTGTAACATCACTTTACACTTTGAAGGTGCAAAGCGCGTAACATGCGGCAGTATAAGTTAACCGATTCAACTTGGTTTATATGTTGTCTGTAGAACTATGTGGATCAGTTTCGTCCACATAAGCGATGTCAATCAGTGTACTACCTGCCAGAAGCTTCAATCTGAGATCCTCCGGAACTACGAGTGTTCCTTTTGGAATATTGTCCGTTATACAGTTGAATTGGATGGAGAGAATGGGATACCACTGTCAAGCGCCACTTAAAGCGTAGATTACTGACCATCAATACACACTTTACACTGAGGGCGAGGATACAATAAATTATCTTACTTTACTGGAACTCTTCTACAATAAAACACTTCCAGGAATCATGTACAACCGAATCAAAAACAGCCTTTGGCTGCAATAATAGCAATATCATGGACTGGGAAAAAGTGTCGGCGATCTGGTTTCTTTCGCAAGCTGAACACAATCAACACTATCGCGACTAAGTCAGAGACTTACCTATTCTTCTCGTATCTGATTTCTTACGAGTTTCAGAAACTGCCGCGTTATATAATCCTACGCATTTTGGAAGCAAATACCTCTGTGATTGGCATGTGCTGTTCTGATATAGTTTTTGAAGGTGGGAATACGTTTTGGTAAGCAAAGTCAAAAGTTTTCAACAGAGGATCGTCGGGAACATAACAACTAACCATACTATCTCTACCGTTGACAACTGAGTGAGCTGGCTCAGCCATTTGGATTGTCCTCCAATGTGCTAGATTCATTCGTCAAGTTGTCGAGATACGCTGTGAACTTTTGGGCTATAAATGTCAGATTTAGCATCTTATCGGTGACCTTATCGATGACCAGTAAAACCAGTAAAAGCAACACCAGGTCATTTATTGACAAGGATGATCTTTTCGTCCCTTTAATCCGCCCTGCTAAATAAACTTTATGACCCTCGTGCAGACTTTTTTTCAAGTTTGCGTTTCATTTCGCGGCGACTTTTGTCGTATTGGGATTTGGGTGGATCAGTCAACGTTTGCTCATGAGCCTTGTTAAATCAGCAGAACTCCACTTCTGCATTACCTTCGGTACTCTGGTATGTATCTTATGGTAGGAGGCTCGCTTAGTCGTTGCTAAGACATGTATACCGTGCTGAACAAATAGAATGACCGGGCCGGTTTGTATGTAGTGCACATCGCACTTTCAAACTGCACAGTGGTGCTTAGAGACTGGAACATCCCCACTCCCACGTTCTTTACTGCATGCAGTCGGCTCGAGACTATGAACATTTTCACACACTTAGGTAGCACTATCTCGTCAGCTTGTAATATTGTTGATGAGATATCAGAAAGGAAAGCAAAGGCACGAGTTGTCTTTGCCAACCTGCGTCACCTGTGACGTCGAAAAGACGTCCCTGAAAGAAGGGGCGTACCCGTTTGCTCCATGGTTAGGAAACGTAGTCTGTTCAC
This sequence comes from Paragonimus skrjabini miyazakii, assembly GCA_014338405.1. Taxonomy (NCBI): domain Eukaryota; kingdom Metazoa; phylum Platyhelminthes; class Trematoda; order Plagiorchiida; family Troglotrematidae; genus Paragonimus; species Paragonimus skrjabini miyazakii. The sequence goes on along the minus strand of JTDE01000167.1, from coordinate 274,181 downwards.
AAGGAAGATGTGAACAGACTTGCTGTGTTTGACCATCGTTCTCTGCAGACTGATCGCGTGAGCAATTTGGAAGTTCGGCTGCGCGTATTCCAGAACGCTCGGGATACACGATCAATTGGTCAACTACTCGGGTTGCACAGTGTGTGATGGTTGGACCACGCAATCTGCATGCCAATTGAACCTTTGTTTCGCCAGTGATTGTGTACTGAGAGTACCAGCAGTTGGGTGGTGGTCAAGCGACGAAACGTGAATATCTTGTCCATTCCGTTATGTAAACTGGACAGGTATGGCATACTCGAGTGAGAGCCACATGATCACTGGAATCGCTGCCTACACCCGCTGTTCGAGACAACAGCATGCCTCGGTTAGTTGAACGCCTGCATACCCAAATTTATAGTTCTGTCCGGCCTCGCTTATACTCATGTTCATCTTTTTCGGTGTATGCTTCTGGCATATTCCATGTCACACTGTTACAGTGAACGGCGGCTTGAAACGTGATGATTTTTGCTAGGTATCTAGACGCTCTAGCCGAATGGGTGAATGAATGAATGTGTACATGTGATTCAGTGTGTTACTTGGTTACAAACATTATCTGTACTATAATCTTCCTGCTGCGCCACGTTCTAGGTCACACATGAGCTGGCCATTATCATGATTTCCGAAAGTAATGTATATATGTGTATACCGGAGGCTAACGTTTTTTAGAGCTAGGTTTAAAGTCAAATTACTGGGGTGTACTGCGTGTTTGAGGCATTTGAAGTACGCTGCATTTTAATATCTTTGGAAAATTCCAGAGTAACTGATTGGAAAACAATGCTTACCTTCTGCGGTTCATCATCTGGCCGATTACAGCATCATGCACTCGGATAAAATTATGGACAAGGTAGTTTATAGCGCTTAATCTGTACAAATCGAACAGATTTGAGGAGCGGTTTCTCCTCGGTCTGACCCAGTGCACTGTCACGTACGGGCGCTGGCAATATGTTCATCCATAAATTATGGACGAGGAAATTCATCTTTGTCGTTCGCTACACTTATTGACCGTTGTCACATATGGTTCAAACCCTGATCACCGAAGCTCCCGCTGTCGAGACGTCGGCTGCTTGATAGTATCTAACTCATGTGACGTCGTGTCTTTTGGCATGTGGTTCCACGGTCATATGTGGACTCTGTGGTATAAAATCTGAAGTCGTTAACGCTTTTATCCGATCGCTGGTTCTGGCTGTAAACTCGATGAATTTTATGTCCTGGTAGGTTTAACGTCTGTGTGGGCTTGTTTGGCGTTGTATTCTTGGGTACTGTTGGCTTCGGAAACAATGAACTGCTTACAGTTTTGTGCGTTGTGCTGATACTCACTATTAAGTAATTCCTTGGTTAAACCACAACTAGTTAAAACCGATGACTCTTTTGGTTTTAACTCGTTGTGGCTTAGCTAAGGAATTACCTAATATTGATAGTTTTATTTGCAAACAGGTCTGATTGTCTTGATTAACTCATCCCCACTGACTGTACTACAACAGTGGTTGACTGACGCTTAACTGTAATACATTTACACTAGTGGCAGCAAACCCTATTGGGATGTGAATGAAGAACTGGAATTTGTTTCCTGACCTCCCCCTGCCTGAGCTCAAGATATCAACGTAAGGTATTTGCATCTTGTGATTGTTGGGAATATTAATGGAATTACTAGCCTGGGTTGATGTTTTCGCCTAGCTTAACCGATTCTTCACCCAACAATCGGCTGTGTACATCAACTGTTAACAAAAATAAAATAGGATTAGTGACCGATACCGCCCATTTCGCATAACAACTCATACTTTTCATTCGTTTAGTCTAGTTATGAACCGCAATTGTCGTTGACTGTAGGCTTTAGCGAAAGTTTGACTTTTCGTTCAGACCAATGAATACAATCCTTGACATTCTATCCGGTGCAGTGTCGAATCAATAACCGTGCCTTCCTTTTCAATTCATTCTTTTGTCTATAACAGATCGATGAAGGTTGTGCGACGCTTCGTATGAAGGTGACTTTAGGGGATGGTAAAGTTGATCCGGTTGCTTATCGTATCAAAATGCGTCCCCATCATCGTACCGGATCCAAATGGTTAGTATTGCTCATGGTGAATAGCTTATTTTTGTAGGTGTATCTATCCGACCTATGACTATACGCATTGTCTTTGCGATTCAATCGAAAACATTACGCATTCGTTGTGTACCAAAGAATTTCAGAGCAGGTAAGAAAATTTGTGTTGAGTTTCTTTTTCCCAGAAGCTTTGACCCTGCCGCTATGTGGCTTCATTGAATAATCTCATGTCACTAAGGGTGCAAAGTTGTCATGGCGAGCTGTCGTGGGAATCGCTCCAAAAGGAATTATACTGAATCATGCTAATGCAGACTAGTGGGCCATCAGCTGTCCCTTAATTTTACATGGCGTGGAATATTTGCAGATAGTGACTTCTGAATCACACCCTGTTCATCGGCGGCGATATTGGAGACTTCCGGAATCACGATCACCTGTTTGGATGTCATTTATCCGAAGTTACGTCACTTTCATTTAACCCGCCATAGCAGTGAACACCAACCGGATACATTGGTTGCATGTTGTAGCCGTCTAATTTCGTTATGCAATGAAACTTTGTTGCGGTATGTAAGTGTTATGGGGTTTCTGCGTTTCGTAACCCTTTTCATCCACTGGATTTTTAATCAGTCTAACTTGAAGTCGTAAATTCCTCGCTCGTTGTCCCGCAGTTCATATCCTAGTGTGTGTATGTGCAGCGCATGTTTCATGGGATTACTATTACCGATTCTAACGTTCCAGACGGACACGTTCAATCGTAACCACTCTTGTGATGTACACTCGATCGGTTGTGTATGCTTTCGATTCGAACTAAGCGAACTCGTAGTGATTATTTTTGCCAATCCTCACTGGATTATTAATACACGTTTATGCATCCTGTGGTTCTGAATCACCCCTTTCCCCTCTCACTCCCCCCTCCCACAGACGTCCGGCCTATTATTGGCTGTGCAATGTGTTAGATATCTATTGCCCAGTTCAGTGGGAATATGGTCGTCTAAATTTGAACTATAACGTAGTTTCCAAAAGAAAAATCCTCAAACTCATCCAAGCCGGCGTTGTTTCCGATTGGGATGACCCACGCTTAATCACTCTCACAGCCCTTCGTCGACGTGGTTTTCCACCTCAGGCAATCAACAACTTTTGCGAACGCATTGGTATCACCATGTCTCAAACGGTCCTTGATCCGTCCGCCTTGGAAGCTTGTGTCCGGGACTATTTGAATGATCATGCCCCACGTGTCATGGCCGTATTGGACCCATTGCGAGTCCGAATAAGCAACTGGAACGAACTCTATCCGAATATGGACATGGGTGAAGTGAGCTTCTTACCGTCAGTTTATATGTTTAACCCCCGTTCTATGTTTATCACTGTCGTTAGTGCTCACTGTGATCATTCACCAGTTGAACATGGAATAACTCGTCCGATTTCCACATGCACGAAACGATAAAACCGTAGAAACGGTAGTACTCGACACAACGATTATTGTATAAGCAATGCACAAACTTCAGTTCGTTCCGTGTCCTGGGTAAGTTTAAGGGTACAACGAAACCAGGCGAAGAGTTACGAACGAAGGGGAGAAGCAAGTACGATGGTCACACAAAAAAAACAAAAGCGAAACAAGTCGCAGCGATACGGCGTCGAACGTGAGAAGGAGCAAGAATATAAATCGTACAATATCGATAAGCACTAAACGTAACTTACATGCCTGCGTCATGGGCAGAACAGCGAATATGCGAATGTGAGTTCAATCAACGCAACATGTTCTGATCGATTGGAGTTTGGACATTGGGTTAACGAGACATGGAATGGATTAGGAGGACTTTTGCTTTCGTCTACGTAAGTCTGTACAGGTTGAATATCAGCCGTTTTCGAATAGAATAACCATACTCGGATTTCGCTCTTATTAGAACTGATCAGTAGTGCATATCATTGCCACTGCCCGGGTTAGATCTCCGACCACGCAAGGATATTTGCTACTGACTGAGCCCCAACAGAAGTGAAACTCAAGTATAGTAGTTTTTTCAAAAGGGGCTCACTGAAACGTCTGTGAGAATGCGACAGTTGAGATCACTTCTGAGTGTTCAATTTATATAAAAACCAAAATCCCCTACTACTTATCAGTAAAAAATGAATACTGTCCGTAAGGATGTCTAGGGACGCTGACGTGAGAGCCAACTGTTTGAATTTACTGGGTAAACACCACGGAGTTGATATTCATACTAGTTGCACTGGTAATTGTCTTATGACATTCACTCTCACGATCGACCTACCGCACTCATCTCTGAGTCCATCTGGCGGAATTTGTTGCAAGGCGGTTTGAAATGGCAGTCATTGTGTCGAACTGGGCGTTTTTCATTCGTCTACCGGTCCAGTGATCATCGATTTCAACGGTGGGAAGCGATTAACGTAATTGGCTTTAGATTTCTGCTTGCAAACCGCTACCTTTATCTGGTGATCTACCAGATCTGTAGGTTAAAGTACTCGTAACGTTGGATTCCTCAGACTTACGCAGATGTAATTGTTACGGGCTATGTACATTTCGTCTGTCCTAGTCGGTTGCCTGCACAAAACCATTGGTTGCGTATAATGCGAGAATGGTAACGAGGACACGATTACATATACATACGACTAATGGCTGATTCATTTCCATGAAAACGATACTGATTGCGCTTGCACCTTTTGCGCGCAGAGGACTGGCACATCCCGGTTGTTCAACGTAACTTTCGTGAATACCCTCAATTTCGAGCCTCCGTTGCGCGGCAACACGGTGGAGATTTCTACTGTGTAAGTCGAGTGACTGGTGTTTATGAAATGTTTAACAATCGAGGGTGTATTTGTAATTGAAATCACGGGATACGCTTCGTTTGATTTGCTTATGTACAAGTGAAACAAATGTACCGTTTCAAATGAAAACCTTGAACCTGTGGCTGTGACAGAACATTTGTGCATAATATTCCTGAAGTTGGTTGCTGAGTTAATTGTGCACAGTTTACTGCTCACATTCCCGCTTATTTTTCCATGTTCCAGAATTGTATTTCGTTCACCTAATTATTGTCGTAAATACCCGGAAAACTACATTGACTCAACCACGGAATGAAAGAGCGTTCAACAAAACTCGAATTTTCCTTCTTGACATAAATAAAACGGAAACCTTGGTCCTAATGACTGACACGACTGACTCCACGGATTGTTCCCAAACCAACTCAGAAGACAGATGCAAAAAGTCATCCTGTTCTGTCCCAAAAAATGTGTTCCGGGAGGACAATACACGGATATATATATGATGCTTGATGGCCCACAAATATTCTCGAATCAGAATGTTGAAGGACAGTTGTTAAAAATAATAGTTATTGTCATTTAGTAACCAATAAGCGTGGGAGAATAAAGATCGACTAAGTAAAAAATTGTGAAGGTTACCCTTAAACTGTTCTGGGATTTTCTGTTCATTCTGGTTGGACAGAATCCTCTTTAGGGAAGCGGTTTAGAATAGAAAATTTGAGTCCCCTGACATTTATTTGTCTAAAGAATCCTTTTGGTTATTTTCATGCTTTTGCTTGCTTGCTCACATTGGTTGATACGGCCATCCGGAACCCTTGGGCTTCATGCTCTATAGACTCCAGCGGGTCCCATGAACTGTTAGGGGAAGAAATGAATTTGCGAGAATTCCCCGCCTTATCTTTAAAAACTTTTTATGCAATATTAGCTGATGTTAACCGTTACGGACAATATCGATTGTGTGTTAAACTGAAACCGTATCCAAATTGTTTGGAGTGAATTCTTGTCGGCTGAATACCGTTCACATTTTGTTCATAGTTTTCGCACTCAGCTAAGTGCACTTCACAAGGCAGTACTAACTTTGAGTTTCGTTTTTGTGTAAGAGTTAATCGGGAGTGCATGTCTTCGTCGAGATTTGTACTCTGATCATCTTGTTTGTGAACAGACCTGTCATCATTTACAGCAGTAACCTCACAGTATACATTACGGGGTTGTTATCCTCAAACGATTGGCTGCAATCTGGTTTAGATAATTTTTGGGTTACTAGATCATTTTGGCAGGGGGATACAGAATCATTCTTGTTCACTCCACTTCGTGATGAGGGTTTTTATTTGTCTTATAGCAGTTGTCTTGTTTACAGCAGCTGCGCAGTTGATTATCTCTTTTCAGGGTATAAGGCTTTCATGTGTATTGTTCAATTTCAGTACTGGACGACTCAGTCATGCTCTTTGCTATGGGGCCTATTGAGTGTTGTTGAATTTACAGGCATAAAAGAAGGAGTTTTGCTTTTGATGCAGACAAATATGTGCACCTGGCTATGTGCACTGGTTAGCCTAAACACAATCGGATACGTTCATGCGATGTGCGTTAGCCGATTTGTTTAACTGAGTGTAAAACCGTCATGACCAAATGTGAATATTAGTATTTTAATTATAGTAGTCGAAGTACTTGACTATTCACCAGGCATGTAGTACTATTTTCATTTCAGTTTTTGTTCTACAATAGATGTGCATTCGTGTAAGGCCAGTTGCCAATATGTGACTGGTATGTGTTTTGATTGAAGTGAATTTATCGACATCGCCAGTCAAAGGTATTAGCAGTGGTCCGAATCCTAGTTGCCTTGATTCGATAACCGATTAGAAAGACTTATGCCACAGCTTCTAGTGTACATCACGATATTGTGCTAAGCAGCGTAGTAAGTGTACCATACTTTACACACTAGAATTTAATTTGTATGTACAAGCGTAGCTCGTTGATAGGGATTTAAAAAAAAACCTTCCTCTGAAGTGGGCGTTGACTTTCGCTTGTAACCGTCTGTCCCTTTAGGTTGATGTGCCAGATTTTCCTTCAGTACCTGACAGCAAGACGCACAAGTGTATCATCACTCCCGAGGTCTATGTGGATGCCACTGATTTCCAGGAAGTACCCGATAAAGGCTACCGACGTCTTACGCCGAGTCAGTCTGTTGGGTTACGCCATGCCGGACTTGTGTTTCAAGTCAGTGAGGTGATCAAGGTGAGCATTTACCACACTGCTCAGAACTGGCAGCATCTACCACCATATGTTTGGTTATGCGTTCTTCTCTCTGTTTTCCCTCGTTCTGCGTACTTATGTCCCAGTGTAGAAGCCAGAAAGTTGCTCGATTTACACTGAACCACTTACACTTTATGACCGGACCGTTTGTTTCCTTGCAATTCAACAATGAGGTAAGGAAGTTAATGTTTCGTACAGAGGGTTAGGCTAAGTAATTCATTCGAGTTTTAATGATTAGCAGATCAGGATGGCTGGTTTATGTATAAAGGGTAGGAGTTAATATTCTACCGTATACAGCATTTGTTGTCGATGCTGCATTCGAGGTAGGCAAATTGTGGTGGTTTAGAACACATTGGTCATTTATCCGAGGACTAGGAATTGTTAATTCACACTAAGGTCTTTGTAACCAGTGGAGTTTGTATTTAAAGATGCTGAGAGATGTGTTCAGTGATAATTTTCTCTTCTGTGACAAAGTTGTATGTGAAGTAAGAGCGATGAACTATACGTAGCAGGGAAAGCGACAGTTTTAACGTTTAGTTACAAGGATTGAATGCTTAGGTTTTCCTATAGATCTTATGCACCAAATCCTTTGGCTTCCATGTTTATTCATAAAGAAGGGTCGTTCAATCCTTTTCATTTTCACAGCCATATGACATTTAAACATCAGCACCAACCATCCATATGTTGCTGTCAATTATGACGGGGTCATTATACATTTTATGGTGGCATTTTGAGTTCTAAGTTAGTTATTGTGAAAGTGAGTTAAACATCTAAGATTGTCAGTTCGAATTTCCACTGCAACAAAGAGCATGCATTAGTGCATGAGGACCGGGTCCAGCGCTGTTGACCAACTTGAAATTGGCAACACACTTCGTTATCGTCTGTACGTTGTATTATTTTGACATGAATTGAAGTATGTGTATGTTGTTTCTGTATACTGGTTCCATGTCGTGCAAACTTGATTAAGACCGTCTCTTTAACCTTACGCCTCCTGTCTCCGTTGACCTTACAGGACGACTCTGGTAAAGTGATTGAATTGGTTGGGACTGCTAAATCGGTCGAAGAAGTCATCAAACCAAAAGCATTCATCCAGTGGGTGTCTAAGCCGATTCACTGTGAAGTTCGTCTCTACGATCGCCTGTAAGCGTTTGTCTTCTTTTTGATGTGATTCACTACTTAATCCTACCCGCCCTCATTTCTTTACTCGATCTCACTGCCTTTCTGTCATTCAGGTTCACGGTGAAAGATCCCGAGAATGCCAAAGATGGTTTCATGTCTGTCGTGAATCCAGTAAGTATCTCTGTCATTTCACCCGTCCTTTTCTCCTTCACTGTTCTCAGCAGCTGCTATTTGTTACACAAGATAATTCGTGGTCTTCTGCCCTAACATTCAAACAACTTGTGCATGTGCGCGATATCGTTTGATTGTGTCTGGGATCATGCATACCATGTTCTCTGTGCGATTCATCAATTTCACCGAAACCGTCTGTTAACTCTAGCTTACATTTGCATGTATTTCACTCATGTTCCCATGAGTTTTCGCTGTGTTATTACATGTGAACACGGAAATCCATGTAGTGCAGCACGAACCGCAGTGGTGTTGGCCTTATTTAACCTGCAGCAGAAGCTTTCGATGCTCTCACTAATCCATTTATGGTCTATGCAGTTTACTGGAAGACAGGTCTAGTCAACATGGGGTGACGCACATGTTGCGTACCATTGGTACTCATCGTGCGGTTGTTTGAATGCATCGCGCAGAAGTAACAAGACTGTGATCCGGAGTGGCGTTCACCGTGTTATGTGTTGACGGTGATGTGCATTGCGGGCACGAGGCTTCGGTTTATACAATTCGGTTTATACAATTCTGACTGACCAGATAAGAAACCACAAAGTAACAGACATTTGTTTGTGATTGGAACGCTCTTTGTTGGGTTGTTAATGTGTGGAACTGGTGTGATCGAAACGTCTTGTAAATTTTAACTGATTAATGTATGCAAATTGCAGAATAGTGCATTCGTATACCAATGTGCACGTTCGCAGTCAACATTTTCTATATTCTTTATAGCCGACTGACGTTAAACAACTTAATCACTTTGTCTGCAAGATATTTTTCATTATGGTATTTTTCAATGTCTACATCTTGTCAGACTTATTTGCGACAGGTTTTAGCTGCATACTATTGGTTACCATCATAGGTTGAGTGATGCGCAGGCTGTGTCTTCGATAATTACCTGTGAATATTCAGTTGGTTAAGTCGGAGTAGGAGATGGTCGTGGTCTAGTTTGAGGGACTGACTTGGTCCAAGGTCGAGTGGACCGTATTTCATAAACTGTCCTTCTCAGCTCTGTGATGATCGCCACGAGACCGGTTTTGATCGCTAGCCAGTTCATATCCTATCTGTCCTAACTGTTGTGTCTTGGTTCAGTCAAATACCCTTCTGTGTAACCGTGCGGCGGGCTCATTTACCTTGGTTGACAGCTCACGTGATTGAGTGGAACTCTAATTCCAAATCTTCTCATATCATATGCAGTCTTGTAGATATCTTCAGAAATAGATAGCATTGATGAATATACCTAACAAATTCAGAAAACACCTACTAGTACAGTCTGGTCCTGTCGTCGACACCCAAGCGAAACTGATTGATAGTTGGTGAGGATTCGGAGCTTTCATAGTTATCAGGCTATTTCTATATTTAGGGTGATACTTGTGAAGTTGAGAGTAGATGAACAGTCATCTCAGGACTACTTTGTTGTTTAATTAAAGCGAACATCGACACTCGGTAGGTGTTGAAAACGATCCTTTTTTTAAACGTTTTCTCACCAAATTAGTGAGCATTAATGCTTAAAGGTTACCAGAAGCAACAAGTAAGAGAACGTTAGACTTGAAAGGTCGGACTAAGGTCACTGGGGAAGACTTATCTACCGCACTCAGGTGCCGTGAAACGTGGGAGAATAAGACCATTATGTATCACCATCCCCAAATTTTGTGATCTATCTAAAATTGACAAGACTAGACTACCAGTGCGCTTGATCCTACATTTCATTGACTCCAATTACTTTAGTTTAGCCAGATGGTTGACGAGAGCTACGTTAAAACCGTCCTCACAAAATGTTTTGTAAGACACCTTGCGCTCATACGAGTTTGGGGTGTTTTTATAATGTGTCATTTGCGACTAACCACTTCATAAAACAAAAGAATGTTTTTTGAATGAACAGAATAAACGTGGATAGATTTAATGTTACTGGTTGCCCAAGTAACTCAACGCTCTAGCCTTCCAGTTCAGTTTTTATACACTACAGAGTTAAATCTACACTATAGCTTTGAAGCCAAACAAGCTTAGACAACTGTTCTTTTGTTTAGGATTCCCAGTGATCTAATAGTGTGGTTTCTACGACGTCCTCTCGAACGAAGCAGTCGGAGCATCAAGTATGACTGGCTACTTTTGAGATTCTAAGTGCGAAGGTGTTCAGGGTGATTTAGGTCACTGAAGCCATAGCCCCTTGTATGTTCTGGGAATATATTCTAGATTTTATTCTCCTAATTATTTTAGATCCAACGGTACTGTGCCAACTTTCTGGCATCCCATATCAGATTCTGTATACCATCGCTGAATACCAAATGCTTTGAAGTCCCTAACTATTCTTATTCCACTAGTTCTTTTTAAATCATCCACGTCTTCGGTTCACGGCCGATATGCTTGAGGCTGAAACTTCTTTGTATTTTTTCAATGTTGATTTTGAGTCTAAAAAAAACAGATGGTTACACTACATTTAATCCTCTGTTTTTGAGAGTGCTTGCGCCTACATAGGTCTCCTCAATTCTCTGTACGTTTCTCCGGTCAACTGAGAGTAATCACATGATCGTGTAGGCATCAAGTCACTTACCTGATTTGTCAGTCAGGAGTGTGGTAGCTAGTGACACTGTTTACTTACAACCGATTGGTTGTCACGCCTTGTCTAAATCACCAGTCCAGTAACAGTCTCCTCTCGACTGTTGCCTAAATCGCCAGCCTGGCACACCGACGACTCTTATGTGTCGTGTCATTTAGCGTTCAGCCTGTTTGGTGGTGTCGGTGCGCGCGCGGTGTCAACGCAAGTCTTATGCACGCATGTCTTATGCACGCATTCAAGCGGACTTCACAAGTATACAGTATTTCATTACAGGTGGCTTGTACTTGGCCATTCATGCTCCCATTCGTATGGTCTTCAGGCTCAGTGTATGTGACTTCGGCCGTTAACACAACGATCACAGTTAACTGGGATGGACTCGGTTAGTTGGTATCTGTATGTAAGTGAACAACAAAGTGTTCACTTCTCATTATCCATTTGACTTTTTTTCATCATACACTGTAATCCATGTGAAACTTCAACCAGCCGTTTTTCGACTTTCATCCCCTTTTCCTCACTTATTCGCAGAACTCGTTGGTTGTCATGGGAAATGCCATGGTGGAACAGTTTTTGAAAAATGCGCCAGTTTTCAGTGCATATCAGTTCGAACGGATAGGCTATTTTGCTGTGGATCCAGACAGCACTGCTGAACGAGTAAGTCACTTTGCCACCAAGAACGTACCGTTTCACACATACAAGTTGATAAGTACGCTGAACAGTTAATTCTGACTTTGGGACGCATGTTTTGGCTGCTTGAAAGACTACTTGAAAGACTTAAAAAATCTGAGCGAATACCGGTTAGATTTTTATTTCTACCCTTTTGCGTTTCATCCTCCTATACTGCTCCGTTTTTACTGAAACCACATATCACATGTGTGTCCGCTCAATCTCTGATGTTCTTCAGTCTTACTTGCAACACATCCTAGTGTGCGGCCTTCGTACAATCGATTGCTTCTCATCCACTATGGTGTTGGTCGGTTGTGATGTAGGTTTTGTTTCCTATGGAAGCTCCTAATACGTTCATCCCTACGACCGATGTGAATCAGGTATTATCGCAACGCTCAGCTGTCTGTGTATCGTCCAACATGACTTCACATAGCATACGAGCGCACCGCCATTTTTTAAAATGCATTCTCACTTGTTGATGTTCATGACCTATGCAGCCAGTTGAAGCCATTGGATTCTACGACTTGACAAGTTTTACGGTAGTATTATGATCTGAAGTTCTATCTCGTGGACATATTAGTTGGTTGGATAATAGTTCTTTGACTGTTACTATCGAGAGCCGAACGTCACCAACGTAGGGATGTGTACGACTGGGACATTTTTGGACATTCGAACATTCCAAACACTTGATCACCAGACAATTCGGTCTCTTCACTAATTGTTCGTATGGACTGACAAGCTGAAGAAACCACAATATACTCGTGTGTGCTTTGTTTTTAGGAAAGACGGACCACCACAGTTTGTTTACATAGTGCCATTTTTCAATTGACTGTTATTTGTTGACTCTAAGGACTTCAGATTGCAAATTTGATATTTGGATTGATTTGCAACTTTTGTTGGTTAGCAACTTCTGTTTGCTTGGTAACTCATGGTAGCTTCATTTTACTGGGAACCACGCACCGCTTTATATTTCACAAATTTTCTCCCTTATTTTCCTACAGATGGTATTCAATCGAACGGTGGTGTTAAAGGCTGATCCTGGAAAGACAATTTAAACTTCCTCTTCTATGTTGGACACTTTGCCAGTTGGTGTTTCTCGTATATGGAGCCTCGTATGTTCGCGTTGTTTTAAGTATCCCGTTGTCGATGTGGCATCGATCTTTCAATATCTGATGTATATTTTTCTGCCGGTGTTCACATGTTTTCGGAACTGGAAGAAGACGTAAATTATTTTGGATACATTCTCGTTGGCTTTTGTTCGCAAGTTTGGTGGAAAACAGCATGATATAAACAAGTGATAATTTAGCTTTCCACACTCTTCATGTGTGATTAAGAATACGAGGACGAACTCTTTGGGTTCATTACTTTCCGCAACAGTTTATGTATGCAAAAACAAATCACAGCCCAGAGTCAAGGCGGCGATCTTTTCTGAGCATTAATACAATGGAAGCGTTGTCCTGGCAGTTCGCATTATTATTGGTTCTTCCTAACCATGAGGCGGTTTGAGAAGTTTGTTCGTCTATATGTATCATCACAAGTCGGTGGAACAGCATGCGAGCAATCTGACTACTCATAAGTAACCAAAATGTTTGTTTTAAATTTTGGGACGCTCCATTGTCACGTTTTTCACCAAGCGGTCCCATCGTTAAACTATGGATGATACGTTAGCCCAGAGGGATCCTGTCCCACAAGATAGATTTTTTCCCCTAGAACAGTTGGAGGTACGTGCTAGTCCGTTCTTCGTTCATTGGGGTCTGGAGAGTCTGCTCAGCCAAACCGTATTGACTCGATTTCACCTGGAAATTCTCGGAAGAAGGTCAAGGCAACTGACATGAGGCACAAAGAAAAGTGCGTGTTTAATAGCTATCACAAGGAATAGGCTCGTATTTTTGTTTTTCAAGTTACTACCATATTTAGGTCCTTCCGGTAATCATGACCTTCGGTTGCAGCCACCCTCCGTTGGTTGCGTTTATTCATCCGTCCATCCATTCCAGTGTGTATTTTAGTTCTGTTTTTGAGGAGTCGCGAAAACTTGCCAAACGGTCAGTAACCAATGCATAGTGCGTCTGGGTACCACTTTAAAGTGATTTCTACCAATTTTTGTCGCATATCTTGCCCACATTCCATGCAGCACAAGCGCCATTGAATATGATTCTTCGCCATGTCTGATAACATCAACAACCAGCAGTGATAATCATCCTTCGAATCCCAGTCAAAAAACGTGAATCACTCCATTGAAGCAAGCTGTGGTGTCAGTGGTATCATGCTCCGAACTCAGGTTGCACCACCAGGCTGTCATTTCCAACACAACCCACCACTCCCAATCAAAATCCGGCGAGGCAAGCGGTAAATTAGCATCCGTAAGAAGTGGCCAAGCTAACAAAATCTTTTGGGCTAAATAATTGTGCTGAGATGTTGACAATCTCTCCGTACCGAAGACACATAGGCGAACTTCATCGCCGACACGATGTTTCTAACACACTGTTCATGCTTCTGACATACCGACGATCTAAGACGGACACTGAACATCCCCCACGCAGATAGATCAGGTTTTGCAACCGACCAGCAAGTTCGATTTTGCAGCAATTTCATACACGCGGTATCTTACAGAAAGATTGAAGTCTTATCGATGCTGCACATGGTGTACTATCCCGACCGATACTGCTACCTTGGCGAGGTGGTCGGGCTTGTGTACTGTTTTGATCCGGCGGGCTATGCTGACTAGGACTCCGGTCCTTCCAGGTGCAACCTTGTCAGACAGGCCAAAGGGGATTAGTCAGACGAAAAGCAGTTACACTCATAGGATTGTATGTCGTGCTACTGACCGCGTAGGAGTGCTTAGGTAGTGAGGCACGATTCTATGGGCATACAGCAGAACTATTTTCA
>JTDE01000167.1:230161-246875 GCA_014338405.1 Paragonimus skrjabini miyazakii | reverse complement strand
AAGTAAATTGAACACCCGCACACCGTAAACGCACTTTTGTGCAGTTTCGTCCTCGAGTGTGTTTGAATTTCTAATTCTCACTAGCAGATAGTGATTCGCTCCAAGTTTTCTACGAAACTCACGCACGCACATATGTGTCCCAAAGTCCATTGGGCATAACCAACAAAAAGATAGACAACGTGAGCATACGTTCATAATAGTATGAACAAAACAGCCATTTTGTTCTACTTCGAATCAAATCTCGCGTCTCAAGTTGCGACGAATCTATAAGTGCCTTCACTTCTACAAAAACGACCACATCTACTACGAAACTTCAAGTGCAATGCATTTTTCGACGTTTAATATGAAGATAACGAGCATAGAGGGAGAGAAGGGTGTGTGTTTTCGCTTCAAAATTTGCCCTATGGTAAGCGTTATTCAAGAATGAATGGAAAGGAAGCGAAGCTTATCCAATTACATACCTGAGTCTATTTTGCCAGAATGTATACAACTCCTGTTCCGCGGTACAGATGTATTTGGTTCCGATTGTCTCAAGACACTGCAAGCTAACATTTGTAACCTGGTAGTTGTTACCGAGACCTAACGTGTATTCCTTACTTCGTTGGCTACTTGAGTGCATTAGCATCACATTGAGTATGTTATATGCAACTAACCACCTAATGCGTGATCTCCATTGAAGCGAACCGTTGTAGACTTGCCTATTTGGGCGTTCAAGTAATTCATCTTCTTCAGAGCCATATAAATTATAGTAACCGAATATGGGGAACGCAACCCGTTCAGCGCACCCGTTTCTCATCAGCAATACTATTACACTCGAGCAATTTTAATATAAACTAACCGGATTCAGTGGTAAAGATAACCTCTGGAAATTGAATTAAGTGTTTCTTTGGCTTGAACACTATTCAAATGAATTCATAACCGTATCACTATTGGCATTCAGAGTAACTTCGGCTTGAATACTCCAGCACAACTGTCAACATGTTTTTTGTCAAGGTATTATTCAGGATTTGATGAGATAATTTCTTTGCAAATGTTATGGTTAGCTTATCGTAAAAGGGTTGTTTGCAAGTTGGCAGCGTTTTATCTTCTTACTCTTGCGGTGATTGGTTGGGGTTACACAACCCAGCAGTAATAAAGTTGTTTGTCTGTTTTGAGTCATGAGACTAAGTTACATAACATTGATGACGTGAGTTGTACAAAGTTTACCGGAGAAATGTCTCATCTATGCACTCATTCTATCCTGGGTTTACGTACACGTCCATGGAAGGTTTTGACTAGCCGTCTTTGGGTTACAGTGGTGATGAGTATAGGCGAATTTCACTGGCCTCTGCAGTCGACAGTGTACGACCTTTGACCTGCCTCGATTGCATCTCACATATTCGGTAGACTGGCTTGAACGAATCGGTTGGTCGGATCAGGTGGTTTGACTCTACCAATTACGTAGTGAACGCAGATGAACAGGACCCTATCAATCCTGGCGTAGGCCATACCGGCTGGTGACCCCGAATGTGTTCTGATAATCGCCGTGTTGTGCGGCCTATGTAGATTGTTCCACAGGGACAAACGAAACAGTCAACCCAAAGAGGCGGCGTGAACAGGCAACTGGGGTCGCAGCACTGTTGTAGAGGAAAAGTGAACGCGTAGTTGAGCTGCGAAGTATGTTTTATTATTTTCCACAGTGACCTTCTTGGTTGCACTTTCAGCGACGTTGGCACGCTTGAAAAACAAGGAGATATAAACAGACTTTTTGCCTGCAGTTTGTAGATTGTCTAATTTAGTGCTTATTTACATATCCATATGAATAAACTGTTCCGTATAACCATTTTCATTGGGTGTATTGAATATAAACGGTCTCTTCTCTTCACTGATGTCGCTGGATTATATTTTCATAGTCATGTCTGTCAGACATCGGACTACATTCTTCTTTTCTTATTGGTACAAAACTGTTGAGGTTTGTATGCTGGCCCGTCAAAATTGCCTTACGATACAACTAAATCTATATCAGTTTATATACATTTGGACGATGGACCTGGAAGGCGACCGGTTTTGAACGAAACAACGATATTATAGAATAGTCTTGTTGAAAGCTATCTAGCTTGCTTAAGGCTGGATCAGGTTGCCTGCTTATCCTGTGCTCTCAGATATAGGAGATTTTCAACACGAACGCGTGTATGTCTCAAGAAATGGTTGCGGACGACAATTATTTATCCTTGACTAGGCACAGTAATTAAACGGGGGACTTTATCTAATGTGTTCATAAAGTCGGTTCCTTCAGCCACTGTTTTAGTTATTCTTTATTCTTACGATAACTCTAAGTTCCGGAGTTTTAGAACCAAATATATTTCCTAAGCCAAGAAGACATATGCTCGTAAATGCAAGATACTCAAGTGGCATTCGGGCGAAGAAAGTGTGAGGAACGCTTACCAGGATACGTTGGTTGTCAAGTTGTTCAGTTCGAGTCAGGTGAAAAATCCTAACGAACATTGGAAACTAATCGCCGCAGCTATGAAAGCATGCTGTAGAGGGGTAAATTCCGGAGGGGCTGTTCAGTTACGATAAAACTGGATTGCTGTTACGTCGATAAACCTCATGAACAAGCGTCGCTCGATCCCACCTGGTTCTGGATATGATGACGACCGTTGAGAACTTAAACGCAAGCTGACTAAAAGCTTGCGCAAACACCGTAAGCACTACTTAGTCGAACAATCGAAAGAGATGGAAAAAGCTTTTCTGTTTGGGAATAGCAGAAGGCTTGTTTCCCTGATCCGTGGTTGTACTGGCCGTCGAGTCGGTGTAAGTGAGACCATATGTGGAAAAGATGGTTCATTTATCACCAGCCAATCGCGCCGACTTGACAAGTGTTCTGAAGATTTTGAAGAACAGTTCGGCTGGCCTTAACCAAACCATGTGGAAAGCGGGACCAGAATGGTCAGTTATTGCGTTCCAGATGGCCCTCCGTCGGAAACAGAAGTGACCCTGGAGCTTACTTTATTGAAGCTTAACAGGGCTCCTGGTCCAAACCTTCTCTCTCCTTCTCAAGAAATGACGAAACTCTCACAGACGAGTTGGGGATCTGAAGAAGTACCTCGTGATTGGAGCATATCAACAGTGATCCCTGTTTTCAAAAATAGGGCTCGAATTCTATGGAACAACTACAGAGGCATCAGTCTAGTGTCTGTTGCGTTCAAGTTACTCACTGGTCTCATTTTACGTCGGCTCACTAAGCTCACAGAAAGTTAGATACGTGAAGAACCGATGGTGTTCGGATCTAGTTGTGGTTCCGTTAATGACATTTTTCTCATGCGAAGGATCTTGGAGCATCGGCACTCTTATTGGTAGCCGACGGTCGTGGTCAATATAGACCTAAAGACTGCTTTCGAGTCGGTTGCTCGTAACGTTCTTCAGAACTGTTTTCTTCGCAAGGTAGTACCAGGAAAATACGTGAATCTTCTGAGATCATTGTATGCTCACTTTATAAGCATGGTGAGAGTTTACGGACAACTCTCTTGGACGTCCATCACTCCTAATGGTGTACGTCAAGGGTGTCCGATTTCGCACATCCTGTTTAATTTTTTCATGGACGACATTCTAGTTGGTGTGCTTAAGAAGTTCAGTGAACTTGGTATTGAGCTTCTTCCTGGCGTTAGATTAGCCGACCTGGAGTATGTGGATGACACTATTCTACTTAACCCCTCTGCCGAAGACATACAGACCATGCTGAACAAGTAGTGTGAGTATGGAGTGCATTCACACTTTCAAAGTGCAAAATGGTGCTCCAAGATTGGAGCATTTCCACTCCCGCACTCTTTATTACGTGCATTCCGCTCGAGACTATCGACACTTTCACACACTTAGGTAGCACTATCCCGTCAGCTTGTAATATTGTTGATGAGATATCAGAAAGGAAAGCAAAGGCACGAGTTGTCTCTGCCAACCTGCGTCACCTGTGACGTCGAAAAGACGTCCCCGAAAGAAGGGGCGTACCCGTTTGCTCCATGGTTAGAAAACGTAGTCTGTTCACAAGGAAGATGTGAACATACTTGCTGTGTTTGACCATCGTTCTCTGCGAGTTAGTCCATATTAAACAGACTGATCGCGTGAGCAATTTGGCAGTTCGCCTGCGCGTATTCCGGAACGGTCGGGATACACGATCAATTGGTCAACTACTCAGGTTGCACAACTTGCGATGGTTTGGTCACGTACTCCGTATGCCATCTGATCGTCTACCGTACCGGGCATTATAAACTGAGACGACCAACAGTTGAGTAGTACCGCATGGTGACCAGCCATCAATGTGGTCACGAAATATGAAAACTCTGACTGTTCTACTGCGCAAAGTCGGTGATGTCGCCTACCTGAGTGGGGTCCTTGTGATCACTGAAATCGCTGGTTAGAAACGCTATCTGTGATTGTGGTATCGCAGTCAATGGCATACCTGCGTCTGTATCATTCCTGGTACTTCCGCCTAGTCTGCTTTTATTAGTTTTCAACCTTCTTAGTAACATTTTCTTCTAGGACGTTTCACGTCACTGTTGAGGTGAGCGTAAGCCCGAGCTACAGTACCTTTTCATCAGGCTGGTGGCTGCTAAGATGATGATGATTATCCAGAAGCTTAAATAATGCACGTCAAACTGCCTTAGACAAATATATTTTAACTTTAGTGCATATTACCTCCGTCTATGCTTATAACCAAGCAGAATTATGGCGGCCAATTCTCACCGGCTGTCAACAACTAGGCTGATGTGCTTCGATAGTCTGTTAACAGTAGATAATACGTTTATTTGCGTAGTTCCCTCTGCATTCTTTATCGATTAGTTATCTTATGTTCTGTGAACGGTAGAAAAGAATAGTGGCACTTGGCCTGGAGGTATTCATGCTGGACTATCCTACTAACAGACTGCTCAGCTTGAGGTAATCTGCTGGGGAACAACAACCATGCAAATTCGTGTAGCAGGTCTGGTCAGCATACAAATTATCATTGAAAAACCGGCCTGCACAAGAGCATATACCAGAAACCGCTACCGGATTTGCCCCCTAATTTGCCTTTCTGGCGGTCATTTCAGTCACAGTGTTGTGTTCTTAAAAATGGGTTTCTACCACTTACTTGTGTGATATCAACTCACCCATCTATGCTACCGGTACGACAGTTCGGGATGTCATTTAAAACAATCCGCCAACGGAAAACTACAGTACCCCATGATCATTCATTCTCAATTTTAATCACAAGGAATTATGTGGGTCACCGTATCCGTGATTAGTTGTAGGCGCACAACACAGTCAGCATGTTGAGGTGGCATGCCATCCGCAGGTTTAGAATGAAGTTCAGAAATTTTACTCAGAATATATGCAAATGAGAAGGTAGTCGCTCAACCATGACTGAGAGTTATCGTACTAAGATTATTTTGGTGCATTTGTGAACACGTCTGCAAAGTGTCATCTTTCATTGGAAACTCACAATATGTTTAAGAAACACAATATATTGTGAAAACTAAAATAGAAAATTGTGACCCAATAATTATACAATCAGATGTGAATTAACTTGAGGGAGCTATTGGTCGCAACCACCAGGTAGAAAGAGAAAATTGGGCTGAAATAAAGCTAGTAAAATAGACGTACAAGGATGCAATTACCAACAGCAACGTCTGGATAAAGAGCTTACCAAAGCAGTCGTTATTCAAAAACGAACTTGTTAAAGAACTCAGTTTCCATACAAGGGGAGCAAAAACGAAGAAAACTTGGTCAGACCAGAGCATTCAGTGAGAAACACAACAACAAATCCGACAAACTCTCGTCGAAGAACCGACTGGCAACAGGATGTTTCCGGAGCCAAAAAGGAGGCATTGAATAATTTAAGAAAAGATGAAAGCGTCATCATTCTACCAGCTAACAAGAGATGAATGACCACCGTCAAAGACTAAACAGATCATACCAGAAATGCAAAACAATTACTCAGTGACCCAACTACTTGACACAAAATTCTGGAACGGACAAGGAAAGTCAAAGGTGTAGTCAGGGAGCTTGAAATTGCGCCTCAGAATGAGGAAGCAAGAATGTTAAAAAATACAAGCAAACGAACCACCGAAAGTACACAAGGAAGATTCCCCACTACAACTGTTAGTATGCCTGTCTGGAACTTCTACATGCAATCTGGCTAAATGCTTGTGAAAACGACTGCAATACCTCTCTGATAAGACATAACGGTCTATTAGTAATGTCTAACACTTCCCAACGAAACTGAAATATGTCAAAATGGAGAAAGACGAAACCATGACTTCAGTCAACATCACAGTGTTCTTCATAGTAGTCGACATTGATGTGCCTAAAGAAACGCTGTAAGAATCACCGAGCGAGCAACTCCGACCACATGAATCACTGAAACCATAACATCTACGTAAAATCATTCCAAATCTATGAACAACTGGGATTTGCAGTTATCTGCAAGGTGTAGGCGCCTTGATGTTGGTATGTTTGAATGTAGACGTAGCTCTTTTTTAGTGGTTAGGTCCCTTCCCTTTTTTTTCTTCTCTCTTCCTAAACAGGGTTTGTTTCTTCTTCTTCATGGTTTTGTGGCAGTTAAGCATCAGTGTGAATCACTGATGTATTGCTGTCTATGATGATGATGATGAGGATATGATGATTTGCAGTTATCAATGAAACAGTCATATAAATAATAAAGAAAATGACGATGGGGAAGATTATTCGAAATCGGTGAACATAACTTTTGGATGATACATTTATATTACACAAACGTTCCAAGATAGAGAACATACATGATCTATTCAACATTTCTATCTGTATTAAATTTACCGTGAAGATAGAAAACGAAAACATGCTGCTTTTCTTGAATGTTCTAGCAAGCAGAATACCTAGTGAAACACTACGGATCTCGGTTTACCAAAAGCAAATACATGCAGAAAAATGTCTCGGCTTTCATAATAATCGCACAAATGACGAAAAAAGCAGCTGAATCCAAACTCCGCCTAACAGAACAGAAACACTTTGTGGTACCACATAACTTAGTATGAGGCATGAAAAGTATCTCTGTCAGGTGTTTCTCAAAGGATATTTATGCATTCTCGTCAGGCGCAGCCTACTGTAAAAGAACAAAAACTCATAGTGTACAGAGGAGCCAGCAGAATTGATTACTGCATTATATACCAGAAACATGTTAGAGATAACTATACGACTCCTACGGTCACAAGACTCCATGGTATCACATAGAACAATCACAATCATGTACAACATAATGTGGAAACCAAGTTAAAGTATAAAAAATCGTAATATACAAAATCAAATGTTATGGCTACGAACAGCATTACATCGGCCGAATCGGGTGACAGCTGTGTACGCGAATTCTGTCAAGGATCACTGCCAATGATTTCTGTCCATGATGACCAAACTAGATGCCAGCTAAACAAAAAACAACAGTATCCCTTGCTCAAGCAAACACCGAACACGCGAAAGAATTTCCCGGTGTCTGGTAATCGTCGATTAGTTCGATAAATCAACGAACACACACAAAGGGAAAGCATAAACAGACACAAACGTGGTCATAATCAAATACCAACAAAGAATCAAAGGATAAACATGAACATATCAACAGCCTAAGATCAACAGTCGACAATCCACTGCATGGAACGTCAGAAGAAAATACGATTGACCGAGTTGAGCTTTAGAAACGACAACAAGCAACCAATCAGATTAAGGGTCAAAATGTCCAACGGTTAAAGGTCAGGTACATCCAATTAAACATCAGGCCAAAGGGCCAAAGACAACAAGGCGTAGCCAATCAGATTTCAAGTCAAAGGGTCAACAAATCACTTCACATAAAGGTGGAAATTCATTGACATTCAGCAGCCACAATGCTCACCCCTATGCGTTGAAATTTCTAAGCGATGGTGGCGTCATTTTGTTGAGCAATGAAACGTTCCTAATCTAAATAGCACACTCGGTAAACAATTGAGGACCACAACTACACATTCTATCAGGCACTGTATGTTATATTACTGATGAGTAGTCGGGGATTTGGTTAATTTCAAGTTGAACATCACTCACAATTGATCACAGCTGTCGCATCCCCATAGACTTTCCAGTCGGCCCCTTTCGAAAAGAAGCACTAGACTCGAGTTTCGCTCTCATTAGAGCCCGTCAGTAGTGCATATCATCGCCACTGCCGGGACTTGAACCACGGACATGCTGTTCATGAGGCAACCGTGTTTACCACTGCGCCATTGACCTCACGTTAGGCACGACCGAATTATCATATGTGAACACTCAACCACTTTCGCTTGTGAGTAAGGATCAGGTTGCCCGATCGCCTCGAGAGGAGACACAGTTACTGTCTGTTAACTCCAATCGATAACCCCGCGATTAGGACTTCCTAGACAGGTCGAGATCTCCGATCTCATTAAACCTGCTAGGCGATATTTTAGATTACTGATGGGGCCGACTGGAAAGTCTATGGGGATGCGACAGCTACGATCAACTGTATGTTATCAAAGGCGAAATTGACATAATTTGTCACATTCACGTAGAGGTATTTTCAAGTCAACTTTTGCACTACGATATGCTTAAATGTGGTGTTCGCTGACACTAATAACTATGTTTGTTTGCTCTTTAAGGGATAACTTCTCTCTGTAACAGTTGCAGGATTTTGATAAGGCAATTTTCCTCATTTTACAGTAGTCGGTGAAAATTTGAAAAACTCGTATATCTTGTGTCCTCATTTATTGGTTCGAAATTTTAGGACAGCTTGACACCCAAGCTTTCTATTTGATGGGCTGTGCGCCTGTAACGGGCTATGGCTACGATAACTTGGTTAAGTCGTTGTGAATACAGCTGCGCATACATGACTACTAAACCACATCGTGTCCAGCGTTCCTGGTTGTACTTTGACGATATTTCCAACTTTCCGGCTGTTAAAACAGTGGTTTTATCTAATATGACACGAAGCATACTGGAATGCCTATGTTTACGAGCCTGTTATTAAAATCGGCATAACTGTCTTAACGATAGTAGTGCACAACGTCAGTGATAGTTGTCTGCCAGGCACCAGCGAGGAGGATACGAATTTGACGGCTAATGTATTAATTTGTCCGTTCTGACTGACGTAATTAGACTCAATAAGTTTACTTTGGTTATCGAAGCAACCTTTCTATTTGCAGGTTTAGTGAAACGAGCTCACACAGTTCGACCTACACCGGTTGTTTGTTTGTTGGATTTCAGTGTCATTCTGTCAAAACCCGGGATGCCAGAACCGGGTGGGGAAAATGAAACGTATTATGAGAAGTTTTCGTATTCGAGTCACGTCGAACTCACCGCCGAAACACGTACAGAATCGAAAGTAAAAATTCAGTACGTTGGTCTCGTATATTGTTATCGATCCTGGAAACTAGTGTGTACATAATAAAACATGCCATGTTATCGGGGCATGGAGTGAGTTTTAGCTCCTGCTCGGAAACCACAAAGTAGTAGCCTAACCAAAACAGAAGGATATACACAAGGGAAGATTGCCAGAAGTATACAATGGAATGGGACTATCAGAAATATTACCATGGGTGCTTTGAACACAATGCACACGCAACTGAAAACGTTCAAAGTAATATTGGAAGCCCAAAAATACTCGAATAGTAGTCATTCCAGTAAGTGATAGAAGCATCAAAGCATACAGCAACACACTAGCTCAGGTTTCTTCGTTCACGGAATCTCCTGAAACATATGACTTGTGAAGTTCCTCTTAGTAAATAAAGTCGCCTCCAAGTATTGTTTTTGGATCAATTCAGTCTTCATCACATTGTAGCTGTCAATAAACTACCTACAGATTGGGAAACTTAGTTGAATCGAAAATAATGGAAACATTGATTAGGGCTAAAAAAAATAGTGGCAAAAACAGTTCGCTCCTAATCTTACTGTGTTCAGTAATCATAGAATAATAGACGAAAAAGAAGTATTGGTCTTTATTTAACATAACACACGTAACAAGAGTTATGGTAAAGTAAATACCATGGTTAAACTTCGCCGGAAGCACACGACCGATTTCGTGGTTGTTGTCACTCAACAGGATCCCAGTTACAAAACATAACTCACAAATGATTTGGAATCTACAACCGTTCTGATAGTAAGATGTGTGTTCGAAGTTCACCGGATACGTATACATGATTACTGGCCATAACCACGAAATCGGTTGTGTAATTACGGTGAATTTTAACCACTGAGCACATACTACTTACTTTACTATACCCAATAAAATTATAGTACCATACAGGGGCCTGCGGTAAACTGAGTTTCTAAGAAGATGCAGTTAGTGTTGCTAATATCGGCACTGATCTATGGACTCCATTGAGTCTGAAATGAATGGCAAGACTAACTCGCAAATGAGTTAGAATCTATGACATATAATCCTCATAAGTTCAAGTGATTCCATGACCTCGAGTTAGCCTGGATAACCGTTGGCGTCGCTCAGTTGTTTGGCCGTTTGTTCGGTTGAATCTACAGATCTTTTATCCATAGCATGACCAACATAGACTTGAAAAAACATTGAACATAATTTTAGATTTAATGGGAGTACCTATTTCTCCTGAAACTTCGTTTTCACAGACCGCTGGGTAAACGCCGAAATTTTTATTCTGCTGGGTAAATTTTTAAGGCACCATCGAAACCAGACTGTATCAATACGTAGAGGACCATGCTAAGACTGAGTAAGTAACCAGCTATACAAACATATTTATACCCGCCTTAATGACAGCGACGTGGAACACACTCAGAAAATCACAGCTCCACTTGGTCACAATGCTAACAGGATATTAGAACTGAGTTATTGCGATGTAGTTAGACATGTCGCAAGGTAAACTTTGAAGAGCTAGAGACAATGCAGTAGAGTTGTATAACCTAGCTTTATCGCCGAGCACAGATTGGATTATCACTGATAAGTTATTTCTGAGGAATGCTCTAATGCCGTCAGAAAGTATGATTCACTTGTGTCGAAGACCTAGAAAATAGGAGGTACTTGTAAACGCTGTACCAAACATCAGATTACTTTGAAACGCTTGACATGAAACTCACATCAACTCCAGAAGTGTGAATGCGTAGTTTATAGAGTAAATCACCTTCACCATCGGTTTTGTCATCAGCAAAGTCTTACCCAAAACTGAGAGCGAATCCAAACCTTTTATAAGGCGAAGTTGTAGCACACACCAGGAGTAAGACTGACGTTTATAGGTGCACAGGTTTATAGGTTTAAAGGAACGAGAAAGATCAAGCTCTTATTCTTTTCTGCTTCTGCAGTGCTCGGAGAATAAAGTATTCGAACGTTTGGAAGACAGGAAAAACATCTGTAGGGTCAGAAAACAAAATGTAACAGGTTGTATGTACCAGCATACTGATACCAGCGACGAACATAGAATCAGACAGCAATAAAAATTGGCACACACCCATATAGACGATTGGCAAGAGAAGGCATATATACGAACAGAAATATGCTTTTCTACTGACCTGTGGGTGCTCAAGAGAAATAGAGTACCGGTTAATTCTCGAGTAAGCGATGATAAACTGGTATTCCGGTAATCTTCCTCGAGTCAACTGTGACCACAGAGTTAGGTAGTACGTTCCAAGATGAACATAGTTTAACTACATAGAAGTTCTGTCTACGCATTTACCTACCGATTTACGCCTAATTTTTCATTTTTGGTCAATAAGAGACAGTCTGTTGGTGGGTAACAAGCTATAAATTAAGGTTATTCCTTTTTGTTAGATATCTATAGAAAATTAATAATTACTTTACTGTTGCCTGTCCTTCTGGGTCAGATTGCATTCTGACCCTCACGGCTTTTTTGACAGCCCCTTTGACTTTTTCAAGCGTTTAAGGACTTTATCGTCACAGATGAAGAGATTGACAATATTCCTGCTTAACTGTTCGTGCATAATGTTACCGTAGCCTACTTTGTCAGATCAAACGAAAAGTAGCTCAAACAAGTTAACAGGAAAGTAAGTGTAACAAAATAGAATCTGATTGTAGGCGCTGATGCATTACTGCCCGCTTCGACGTCATTGGTCGTTTAAAAAACCCAAGCCATTAGATAGTGCAGAACCTCCAAAGCGTTTCTCAAGCGTTCTTATTGAGTTGGCCGTTGGCCGAAAGAACTTAAAGAACTTTGAAAGAGACCGAATTGAGACAAATCTGCTTACAGGTAATAAGATTTGTTCAATTAGTATGGTATTTGTTGCGTAATTGTCTGTAGCTTTTGTCACAAGATCGAATCAACTTCGTAATGACCAGATGAAACTTTATAACTCGATATGAAACAGTACCCTCTGCAGTCATTAATACATTGGCATGCTGAATTCATAATTTATGTGAGCATTTACTTATTCAGTTACCCGGGAAGTTATCAGTCACAACTGTGGCTCGTCAGCGTGAAAAATAAAATGTTTACACTTAAAACTTCACATAAAAAAGGGTTTGGCTACGCCAAGTTCCATCTGCACTGTCAATCATTTTTGCAGCAAGAAATAAAATCTGTCAGATCACGCACAACAGAGATCACTTGAATGGACATGAAGCATCTTCGGTCAAGAGAGCGAACCAATAATCATCCTACTGAGAACAGTTAGAAAGTCAATGCCTCGAAAAACGTAGTCAAGCGTGTTAATGAAAAACATCCGAATTTAAAATAATTTGAGAAAATAGTTCTTGAGGTTTTGTTTTTCAATCAAAGTTTAGACATCAGCAAATTAATCAGTGTAGCAAAGTTATTTATGGCCGTTATTAATGAATGATGAAAATTTTCTCTGATATACGTAAAACCAGTTGAGAATTCAAGAGTTGGAAACAATTTTCAGATATTTGGTAGTAATCTTTATTAAGGACGCTACGCTTTCAAAACAGAATTTTTTCTAATCGTGAGAAAATGAGGGGCGCGAGTTACTGATAATTTGAAGGTGTTGCTGATACGTCTGAAGGTAAAAAATGGGGTCAAGCATAAGTACTGTTCAGTTTGAAGTTAAACAAAAATTTGGGAATACAAGGGGACGTTTGATTGCAGATGTCATCAAAAACATCAAGACATCAAAACATCAAAATCATCAAAACTTATGACAGTTTAACTATAGCTAACGGTTACCAACTTTCTCGGACATATGCCATCCGATTTCGCATCAGTTTAGGTGACTAACATCGATGGCTTTGCGGACTGCTCAGGTAAAGGGTCAAATAATGACCAAAAGCAACTGACTACAACAAACATATACTATTACCTTCACTGGTCCTGTTTTCCTACACCTTTCCGTTCTACCAGGATTGACAAGTAGAACCCTACTTCCGCAATACAGACCGATGAATACTGTACTGATACTTTCAGAATACTGTGATGAAACACGTTTCACTTGTTTTAATCGATCCGAAAATTATAGTTTGCTAGCCTGGTCAGAAATTACATCCCAGTAACGGGTATTTTTACGGACTGCCCACCGGATGTTCTGGTTAGTCATCTTATGATAATGCGATGACGGAATTAGAAAAGTTTTCTTATAAACACTATGGCAGTTGGTTTTTATCGGATTTGTAAAATGTCATATAAAATGCCATAAATATATATATGCCAATGTAGGTAGTTCGTATGATATGATGACTTTATTGGACTACTCAAGTGCATTTTTGCCTTACTTCAGCATATCTAAAGTTTTGTTTTGAAATCGAACTCTGGACCCCATGAGGATATGATAGAGATGCTGTCAGATGTTGCAACTGGACCGTGTCACATACTTTATCTGGAACCTATAGGCATATCATGTTGTAGCGGTGGTAACAGTGGTAGTTCAACCTGAGTGGTGTTTATTTTGTGATTGGAATCAGTCTAATCGCCTAATCACTGTATAACATATATGGCTCTGCACCTTTACGAACACTGCTAGCCACGCGTTTAGATGGACTTGCTTACTGAGCGTGTTGCCATAACACAAGACAGATTAAATCGAAAAAAATGAATTGTTTTTTCTTTGAGAACAGTTGTCTACCAGAATGAGCTGGAAGAAAGAATACGAAAATTCTAAATTACACGTTTTGTCCACTGGCATGGT
Source organism: Paragonimus skrjabini miyazakii (assembly GCA_014338405.1). NCBI lineage: Eukaryota > Metazoa > Platyhelminthes > Trematoda > Plagiorchiida > Troglotrematidae > Paragonimus > Paragonimus skrjabini miyazakii. Next base: position 232,802 of record JTDE01000167.1, on the reverse strand, counting down.
AGATACTATGGTAACCAACCATCTGCTAGTAACAAAACTTGGTCCTCAGTCTGAAGTAATTAATACCAAAGTTTCCCTTCGTGAGACGGTTGAGATTTTATGTGATTTTATTTCTAGCCGAAACTGTGATATGGATATTCCACTTAAAAATCTTAAGGATCTTATCATACTCTGTACAGGAAATATCAGGTTCACTTTCGAAGGATTTTAGTATGGACAAGTAGACGGAGTGGTTATGGGTAGTCCGTTAGATCCAACATTAGCGGAAGTCTTGGGAATGATAGAACGGCAAGTCCCAGATAATATTGCCAGAGCCTTATTGTACAAACGGTGTGTTGATAATATTTTGAATTTTTATGGATACTAATCACTATGATTTGTTTTTAACCTTCTTAACTCTATCACAAAAGGGAATCAAAAGGAATCTTAACTTTTTCAGGTGTACTCATCACCAGGCGTATGAATTGAACTTTACAGCGATCGGATCATTGCAAAGCAACACGGAGCAGATAACATCTTCAATTCTCTGGCTTTGTTTCGATAACATACAAATGGAATTTGGTCGGAACCCTATTTCATAGAGCCACGCGTATTTACACCCCTGATAAGCTGCAGACAGAGCAAGAAATGCTGAAAAAGGGATCTCCTGAAAAACTTAGAGATTCGCAGCAAGAGGAACAAGTGCAATGCACCAGTTCAAACAGTTCAGAAGAGAGATTTGTTTCTATTTCCACAATTCAGAAGGGATCACCTGGCAAGTGATCTCGGGTACAAATTAAAGTTCTCTATCCTGTACGTATGCGGTTGCACAATTACCCCTGGTTCAAACCACCAAAGGGACATTGATAAAAAGGGCCAGTTCTGTACAATCGGAAACGCAGTTTGTTTGGCTATTCTGCCTCCTATGTTGTCTATCAGTTTACTTGCAGTTGCGATGACGTTTACGTAGGCATATAAACTGACGGCTATCTCAGCGAGTGGTAGAACACGTCCCGTACGGGTTAAGGCAACTCGACACATCAAATACAAATCGATGAATCCGTTTCGCGAAACCCCGCCTCATCGATGGCCAGACATCTCATTACGACAGGTCACCAAGTTGATCCACTTAACTCATTCAAAATATTGTTACGTCAACAAAACCTAAAGTTGCCGGCTTTTAACGAAGCTATTTTGAGCAGAACTCACCAGCCGGCGCTATGTGCACAAAAGTGGTTGGAGCAACCCATAGGTTTGCCGTGGTGATGAGCACATAATACGTGGTGTGACTGTGTGCCTGTCCATACCCTATCTACCTCTATTTGTGTGTCATATATAGCTCGCATGTTTTACATTTGTAACTGATGTGGGTAAACGAAATGTTAACACATCGCAACATGTCTTCCTTCTGCATTTGTTTCAATCAACAATATAGAAAGGCATTTGATGAGATGCGACAAGATCCACAGAATAATACATCGTGTAGTTTACTGTTCTCATTTTGCTTGAAACGGGGAATGCTAGTCCAGATTGGTAGTTAACAGAGATGCACAGCATGTAAGTCTCAGGGTAGCCTTTATTTAAACGGTGGCGGTTTGATGTCAGAACTTCACAGCTGTGAACGATTTCGCCGGATTAGTAAGCTCTTCACTTCCGGTCAACATTTGCACGAGTATTGCATGTACGCGGCATCTAAAGTTGCTTTAGTTACCCTAGTAGACATTGCAAAAGGGTGAGATTTTGAGATTGTCTACAGAAATCACCAGTCATCCAAGATGTGCTCAACAAAAGGGCTAGAAGCAACATGACACGTTTGTGTGCTCCTTACTCCTCTATTGTGCATTTGTGCTAGTAAGCACGACTCACCTAGACTGGTTTGCATGATCAACTGCAGGTGTGATGGATTTTGCAGGACTCTATAGTCCCTCTGTATGACTGACATAAATGGTACATACATTGAACATTACGTGCAATATCCCTTAGTTGCTCTTGGTCAGATAGTTGAACGGTCATCCATTTATTCATGCTTGCTTTTTCGATTGCGTAGAGCACATGACGTCGTTTTCCGGTCTTTTGTTTATTTCTTTTTAGGACTGTGTAGAAAAGTTACACATCCATCGAATCTGTTTGGTTTGTCCAACAGATATTGACATATTAAAAACTGACTGACATTTACTGTAATTAACTTGTTCTCTGATGAACCAAGAATGAAAAATCGGTTTGTCTTCTGGGATCATTGTAGGCTTTAACAACAACGTGGTTAATACATCTTGAAATCTAATTCACTTCGGTGTCAGAATATGAAGACCTCAGAAAATTTTGAAACAATTTAGTGTGTAAAGCAGTACGAGTGATGCAACAGATTTACAATCGTTATAAGTCATATGTTCATAGGCTAAAAAGGAGAGGAAAAGGTGTACTGTGTTTCCGCGTTTTTATTAGTCGAGGAATAGTGTTTATTCGGAGAGTTGCGAAGGCAAAAGAGAAGAAAATTGAATGAAAAAACTGATATACAGCATGCTAGCCATATTGTGACTTCAGACTGATACAACTGATAAACATACATAGTGACAACGGCAAAAGTGAGCTCATACTAATAAATACATATATGCTAACCTGTGTGAGTGTATGTGAGAGATGTCCGAGAGGACTGTAACGCTAA
>JTDE01000167.1:216628-230061 GCA_014338405.1 Paragonimus skrjabini miyazakii | reverse complement strand
CCCGGACTTCACTAATATTCATTAACTGCTTTAATTTTGAAATAAAATTCCCAATCAACCCACATTGAAACAAAGCGTTATACTCGCGTTTCGCCTCAGTTAGAGGTTGTCAGTACTGCACATATATTTACCACAGTAGAGCCGGGAACTCCAGTGACACTTCCAGGAGGCAGCCATTTTGATCACTACTTCAATGATCTCACACTAAGAATGATCGAATTATCATATCTGAATGCCCAACCAATTCCACTTGTGAGTACTGATCAGGTTACATATTTGTTTCGATAAAAGACGCAATAACTGACCAGTTAACGCTAATCGATAATTCCATGATCAGAACGTCACAGATAGGTCAAAATCTCGGAATTCATTAAACTTGCTAGATATAATTTTGGATTAGCGATGAGTAACCAGGGCTTTGGGTGACTCCAATTTGAACATTACTCATATCTAATCTCGAGAGACTTTGCAGGTAACCATTTTGAAAAGAGTGTATGACAACTTTTCGTTTTGTTTAGAATCATCAAGATGGCATTTTTTTTAAACAGGCTGGTTAGAAGTTTTATATGAGTATGGAAGTCGCCATCATATGTGATTGGCGTTCAATTCAAGTAAACCAAAATCCTTAAAATTAACCTTACACATTTATTGATGTAATAGAGTCTTGAAAATCTGAATCATGATAACAAAGTAAGCAGCGCACTTCAGCGTATGTAAGTTTCAAATGAAATGTTCTACCTAGTAACAACTCAAGGCAATCCGAATCGCCCTTATTGTCTTTCGTTCCTGTTCAGCCGAAAGGATTATGTTAATGGATGACCAGATGTGAACAGTTTTTTCTTTGAATTAAATTTTTCCAAGGTGCTTGTAAGCATTCCAGGCACTCAGCTTTTCCAGGTAATTGTTCATCATAAACCTCGCCCTTGTTTTCATTAGTTATTAACCTTCCGATGTTTTCAACAAATTTGAGCAACAAACCAACATGTTTATTTCTACCTGAGTGCATAAAATTGGCTTGTACTGTTATCCGCGAGTTCTCTCTAAAAAGTTTGATGTCACTCGGGCATTTTTCCTACAACTGCACAATATCTAGACCAGTTCACCTTGTCTGTAACTTGTTTTCTTGGACTATTTTCGCATTCGGGGATGTTCAGCCAATAATCGACACAGCATTGTTGGGGAATTTACGTGGAACTTTGTTTGACGTCGCTCATAAGTAGTTGTTCGTAAACCATACGAAGTAAAATACCGCAGATCACGTATGCCCCATTACATTTAAGATCATTGATGCAAAGTAACATTTGTGGTTTGAAAATTCTCGTCAATTAAAGAACGGGTTCCTTGCGTTCCGTAGATATTTGCCGAAAACCAGTATGATAGCTGTACGTTGACATTCATCTTGAGTCTACGCCTGATCAGGCGTCCATTAAGGCACTGAGGCAATTGTACCGTAAGTTCACAATTCGAAACCTTTGGTTCCCTTTGAAAATTTGAACACAGTGATGTGAAGACAGACGATGAGAGGTGCTAAGGTTTCTTGTTACTTCATCAACACCAAACAAGAACTTGTACTGTGCATATGAGACTAATGAGCTGGAGTGAAAAATAAAGGCAGAAAAACGAAAAACGGCGAACTGGTTGCAGGAGATCTGGCTGGACTGTTGGGTCTGAAGCAGTCTATGGCTTGCACCTGGCTGATTGTATACACATAATGCTAATTTAAAACTACCAATCACGACCATGTAAGCGAAGCACAGAAGGCACGGAGTAGTGTGATGCAGTATACAACTAGAAATCAATTTGCGATTAACCAGGTGATCTATAGTGGCTATTTCTGGCAATAGATGAAATCGGAAGTTTGTTTGATGAATCTCAAGTCGGCATTAGGTCTATAGACATACTTATAGGTGGACCTTAGAGACTCCCGTAGATGTAATTGTGTAGCATAATGCCCTCCATTCCGTCTGGTGCTTTTCTGTTTACGATTTTATCCCACCCAACCAGTCCTATATGCATAGCTTTGTTTGTTGTTGTCTGGTTCTTAAGGGTTAATATGAAATACCAGCTGCTACGAAGGTCGTAGATGTTGAGTCTTTGTAGCAAAGATGCGGTTATCATCTTAGTCTGTAACTCAAATGAAGTCAGGTTAGTATGCATCCATGGACAGTATTTGATCAGCAGCTGAGATTGAAAACCATCAGAAGTTAATGTGCTATTAAACATAGGAATGTACCCTATCAAATCTCAAGCTTTGTTTTCTTAAGATATCGAAGTTCAGCCACGTTTGCTTGGAATAAATCATCCATCAAACTGTCCACTAGCCTAAACACTACTGTAAACAAAGCAGGTTTTTTGACGACCTGCTAAATATTCCTAATATACACCTAGTAAGATGTAGTGACTGTAAATTCTCCCAGTGCTTTTTCAAGAAGAGGGATTATTAAAGACTGATCTAAAACAATTCCAATGAATGCTGTTTTTTGTAACTATCGATAACGATTACAACTTTGTTACATGTTATTTTTCTATAATGTTACTTTAGTAACAAAATGCTGACTCAACTACATTGATCGATGAATTTGTCGGGAGCCTCTTTAAGCACAAACAATGGTACATGCGGTAGTGTTTGCGTAAGAAATACCATTCAGTGTGCGTCTAATAGATGTCAGTACCTATTGTTAAGGCCGCCGTGTGTGTTAAAATGTAGACTACTTTAAGCCTAGTGAATTCACGTGATAGAACGAAGGGAAGGGCGGTTACGTAAATGAGGTCATAATTGGAAAATGTCAAACTGTATATGTGTCTCCCTAACGATTGTAGTACAACGCATACCACCTAGGGCTGTTCCGCTGTTTTCACCCGTTCGAATCCGGCTCAAGCTGTAATACTTGGAACTTTGTCTAATTTCATAAATACCAGCTCTACCAAACTACTTAATTATAATACCACTAATATGTACTCGTATTTATTTCAAAGATATAATCAGCAAATAGAACATACAATTTTTAACAAAATATATCAGCCGATCTACACATGAGATTTCCATTTGTTTTTAGTTTCCATTAAGAGGAAGTAAAAAGCAGGTTTTCCAAACAGTTTTGTAACGTTTCTATGTTGAATCCATTAAACACAACATTTCCGAACTATTCAAGTGAACGCAACAAGGGATCTACAATGTTACAAGGACTCTTAACATTCAAAATCGACAAAACTACTAAGCAACCACAATGTAGGCTTTTCTGTTCATATTTTTATCTCACAACAGTACTCTGTTGTTCGCCGAGGTTTTATTTGAATTTCAACTCACAATCTAAAAGAGAAACAAAATTCGTTCAGTCACATTACGAACATAATTTGTTTGTATTCGTACTATCTAGGGTGTTGAGTGTTTATCGGGACAACAAGAACCATATTTTTGCATAATACTGACGACAAAGAGTGACAAGTTCTGTTGACATGTCGATCAACAATAGCGCCTTTTCAGTGAGTTAACATAGTACTCAGAAGGTCAGTATCACCATCAAAAATCTCGAAGTGAACTTGTGGCACGCTTGTGCCGGGGTTCATTGATAAACCTAGCTGGACACTCAATTAGGAAAACAAAATGCGAAAATGCGACAGGTAAGTAGTCTGGCAGATTCGTCAACAGTAACACAAATATAATGCTCAGCAGTGATACTGGTATATCCAAAAGTGAGCTGCTTCGAAAGCCATGTGTGAGAAGCCTCGCTTTTTGATTATTTGGTGAATTCCATTTACTGAAAGAGGGAGAGTTGGCAGCCGAATCGAAAAATGAGAGGTCATAGTTCTCACTGAGGCATCGTACATCAAGTGGCAGAAAAACTATCGAGTCTGAACATCTTGTTCTGGTCGCTCGTTCGAGTTAATCCAAAGCCAAAACTTTTCGTAGTTGCATCCCTTTTAAATTAATCAATCTGATAAACTACGTGCCATTTTTTAAAATGCCGGGAATTCATTTCGTTTACTGGGTGTTTCTAGGAGGAGTAGGATAAGCTGAGATGATTTTATAAGAAGTATTCGGATTTATAAATTATTTTCCAAAAACTTACGACACTAGTTTGAAATGAGTGTATCTTAGCAACTGTTTTACGCTTTGTGTTTTGATGAATTACAGAAAAAAGTTCTATCTATGTGAAGGGCACAATCATCAGAAGATCCACCTGATGGGTGTAGTGTTAGCGTATACGTATGTTTCAATTCCTTTCACAGATCTTTGTAAGTTAACCACTTTTCCTCAGTTGAACGGATTTGTAGTGTCTTGTAGCCTTCACTTCAAGCAGATTGGAAGTATTCTTCAACTACATAAATTTCAAGGAATCACTGACACTAAAATCACTTACTTCCTATAGGTTTACGCTAAAGTAGACCGCGTCTAATCACCACTGTTGTAGTAATGTTCCGCAACCAATCAGCTAGTCAAAATCTTCCAATCACTCAACTGGTGAATTGAAGACAACACAAATTTATGGGCAAGCTGTAGTACTCTACGTTTCAATCATCTCGGCTGGCCATCATCAGTACTGTTGTAAGTGAACTCATATTCACAAAGGAATAGGGGGTCATATGAACCAGGTCAACTTGCGTTGTGTCTGAAATGATTAACCACTTCCAATGTTCACTATATATGAATGAGTTTGATGTTGAAAAGAATTATTTTTGTCAAGCAATATTGATAACTGCTTGCCATAGAGAGAAGTTTGTTATCACCAAGATGAACTTATGAGCACTGGATGTAAATAGCGACAAATTTGCCACAACGTTGTTCATTATGAGAAGATAAATGTTTCAATATCACAAACACAAGCGGTTATATTTGACGGTGTATGCGACGTGATAACTGAACCGTGCTTGCCTGCTGTGTTTGACGTTTGGCCAGTCATTATGGGTACAACGCCCCCATTTACGTCTAACCTCATAAAGACCTCTGCTTCTTTGTGAATGTGAATTCTATCACCAACATCCTAATGCAGGTCACCTGAAGCGACTGAAAAGTAGGTTGTTACAATTTACTCATAAGGTTGTGTTATTCCTAGTCATCGGTTTAAGTTGTGTTGATCACAACACCCTAACACGTTGACAACGTTCATACTGTCTTTAATGTTATGCGAACTTACTACACAACACGTAATTGCTCGAGTGTAACCTTGGCGCTTTGGTTTGCATCGCTGTCAATGATCGTCAGACATGTATCACAGATGCTCATGACGATCCTTCCCTGTAATGAAAACCCAAAATAGCTCCCAATTCAAATGACGTAAACCAAGCTTCTTTTGATTTCATAAAAAATATTTTGAAAGGAAACTTGTTCAGTTAAAATTGCATGGAACCTATCCTATTTCGTAAGTATAGGTTTAATTATTGGTGTTGTGGGCTAAAGAAATATTGTATTTCAACTTTCAAACCTCGCCATTTTTAACAAGCACAAAAACTGCGAAAGCCAGAAAGCTGGTGCAATTCGTATGCATTTACAAGTTTGAAAGTGTAACCTGGTGGTAATAGAAAATATTGTCTTCAAAATGCTGCATCGTCGCTTAACGAAATTAAATCTGTTGAATGGATTCAAAGACTTTGGCCACGGTCGTGCTGTTTTCATCATCATGTAAGCTACTTGTTCTAAATCTAATATATTTCATAAAATCTTCGATTAACTTAATCTGTTTCAATAAACTGCACTTTGAAATGATATCATCACAAAATGTTCAGGAGTTTAATTTGAAAGAGCATGAACGTAACGTATGTTTTATAACCAACTAGGTTGTAAACTGGAGCATATAGACGTCATTAGAAAATAAGTGGGGGTTTATTTACAAGAAAGAAAGTGTTTATAGTGCCAGCAGATGAAATATTTTGTGCGATATTTGTTAAGACTGAGGAATGTCAATAGGTGTTTCTCCACTACATTTGTTATTCGAAAAAGTTTTCAAAATGAGTGAAACATCGAAGGTGCAAGGTATTGATCAGTAACCATGACGAATCAGATTCTGAATAGAAACGAAAAATATGGATGATCCGTTTTTGAGTGTGCAGGTGCAAGTACCAATTTCTTGGTACGTATCAGTGTTCTGTAATGTTTGATAAGTAAAACGTTGAGTGATGTTATCCACTTGTCGGAGTGGTCTCGGAAGATTCAGTGGTATCCTGTCATTAATACTTGAGGTCTTTAAGTGTGACCCCAAATAAACAGCCACACCACCTTCTTCACGAATTTTCCGATCACTGCGAAACAGCTTCTTGCCTGAGGTGAACAATTCGTCATAATGAACTTCTATACACCATATCTCCGTGGCGCCTACTATAAGTAGCTTTTGTCCGGAACAGTAGCAACTTATCTTTTTGAAGAGAAGAAGAGACTTGTGATTTAACGACTGCACTAAGTAAACCAACTGATAATCTAAAACGGTGTTGTAGAAGCAAGACACAGAAGTTATCATGAAAATAACTGTGAATTCGTTTAAAAAGTAATGGTTAAACCGAGTAAATGAACACGAACAACTACTTATCATGAGCTGTACGCAAACAATTACCGAAATCAACTGATAGGAACTAAATATGTCACCAGTTATCGGAATGGCATATTTCGTTGCAAGCTGAACAGACCTGCAGAATGGTGATCCGCCTGTCACGACACAAAAAAATAATCACAGAAGTTGTTAACATTTCTAGCAGGTTATATAAATTCAATTAACATCAATGCAAGAACATGAAGTCTATGAAAAATTGGGCGATTCTAAAACGTGAACCTCAGAACACAACTTTAATTGGTTAGTTTAAGTTCATCTGCGAAATTCTTTGGAATGACTTCAGTTGGTGAGCTGTTTACGTGGAAACGAATTTAGCTTAAGACGTTTCCATACAAGAGTTAATTATTCAAACAATACAGTTCGTCAGAGGGAACCAAATAAACATACTAAGATATTTGTGTTCGTTCATTACCCCTAAGACATGGTTTTACATGATTCCAAATTACAATCACGCAGTGCGAATTTCTGAGAACTGTCATTCTAGAGAGATGTGCCCGTTCCGATTGTGATAAACGCTGTTATTGTCAGGTTACTGAAGTTCGAGTAGTTCTCCTAGAAACACTTGTAGAAACCAACACATAGTTAAGGTGTAAACGATTCATTTTCTCATTCAGGCTGATTACAATTAAGTATTTGGCAGAAAGAAGCTGACGTGGGACTAGTAGCCTGAACGGCTCCGAATACTCACAGTCGGATAGTTTACTCAGTTCGACTTCCCAACTGGCGAGTCTGCAATGGTGCCGTCCACTGAAGACCGATCATCAAATGGTTGTTCGCATATAAGATGCTCAGCCTGTTGTTGGTGCACTCAAACAATGGGTTAGCATCCTCTGGAATTGTTTTTGAGTAACGTTCAGTAGGAGAAACATTTTGAAGTGAAAAACACTCTACTTTCTCTTTCCATGTTAGTTTTCGTTAGATTAGGCACTTGAAGACCCACTACACCTAAAGTCCCATTCTAAATATGTTTTCTCGTGGAATCGAAGGCATTTGTTGGTTCGTCGCAACTTGAGACACGAGAAATGATTCGAGGTAGTACCGACTGATTGTGTTTCGCTCATGATGTTTTGGGCGGACGCTGACGCTTTCTTGGTTGTTTTTTTTCGAGTGAACTTTGGACCAAAAGGAAAGCACTTGTGTGTGCGTGAGTTTGATATAACCCTTGGAAAGAAAATCATCACCTTCTAATGAGGATAGGAAGAAAGAACACGCCTGATGACGTAACCCTCCAAAAGTGGGTTTATGGTGCACCAGTGTGGTAATTGGTAACGTTTAGCACCCTTCAGAGTACAAGGAGAATTTGTATCTGTTTTCGTTCATCCTGAGATCAGATGTCGAGTCCATGAATTTAAACAGTATGTTGCTTCTGACTAAGGGAGATGCAGAATTTGTTGTCAGATTATATTTTATCAGTATACCAAAGTTTCACTGCGTTAGCGATTTTATAGGAAGACAATCAGTGAGTGGGTTTTACTAGCAACTGTCATCTGTGTAATTAATTGGAGTTCCGTAGTTATATTATGTCCATCATTTATGTTCTCTTGCACAATTTTGTGGTAACTGTTACTTGCACGATAGACTGCTTAGAAACACATCATATAGTTTTACGACCAAAAGATTCCTTCGTCTCCATGTGTCTTGGGTTAAGGCTCAATATTTTTATATCCCAATGTGTCCAGCAACGATGTATATTGCTATCGCACTTTGTGATTTCTTTATATGCATGAATAAAATTATTGCAGTATCAGTAAAATTACACAGGCGCCCATATTTCTGTAACAGACATTATTATTCTCAAAATGACGACTGCATTCACGTCCACAAGTTTTCAATCTTTGTTTGCGGTGCAATACATCGGTTACATATCTTTGGTTTAAGTTCTCACTGCATTAACACATCCTAACCAACGATTATCTCTTCCCCAAATGGAGAGTGGGTCCAGAAGGAAAATATCCAAGTGCTGTCTCCATCATTGACACATAATCCTATACTCAGCATATTATCCGCTATAACGGATAACAATAAATAACCTACTATGTGGCTATGACTTGTTTATGCAAACATTTTCGTGATCTTTGGCGCAACGGATAGTTGAGGGTTTAGAACAGGCCTCTCCATCTGTTGTGACAACCACTCATTACTGGCTAACTAGCCTTCACAAACAGTTTAATCACAGTACGATACGTTATACAAAAATAAGAAATCTGATATTTAACAATAGCATGGAAAGTTACTGTTTTGTATAGAGTAGTGTCAACGACCTCCTTACTTCTTGGTGAGCTATACAGACGCTCACATTATGTGGCAAACGAAACTGACGGAACAAGACAGAAAATCAGACAAGTCTAGACACGTTATCCAATTCCGTTGACGTTTCGGATTTTTACCGTTCCACAGCCAAACAAATCTGATTTGATATACATAACTCTGCAAATGGATTTATTCGTGAAAGTTTGGTGTAGCCATACCCCATTCTGTGCATTTTTATGTTGGCCATAAGAAATAGAGATCACATTGTAAAAAACAGTGTGAAGATAGCACAATATCGTTTACAAGAAATGTTTATCCAGTTTATTTAAAAGTAATCGACGTATACCAATTTGGTGAAAGTAACGTTACATAATCTGACGAGTTAAATATTAGTATTCAGAAAGAATGAGAGTCAGTTTTCGTTTGTCAGATTTCCTAGAACAGTACACTTCATAAATGTTTGTTTAAAAATCTGCTATGTTCAAAGTATAATGCTCCGAAGATATCTATAGAGAGATAATTTCAATGATTATTTATCGATTTCTGATCGTAAGGTCACCGGAGAAGACAAAGTTATTAGTGAAATACTGGCAGTGTTAAACTGCAAAGTAGACAGGTTTAATTAGCCAGCTGCATAGGTGAAAACTTCCGAACAGGTCAACTCATTCAGAAGTTGAAAGATAAGCTGTATCATATGAGCCACTTTTATAAAATAAATAACAACTTTTGTGTAGGTTTTTTACCCAAACTTTTATAAATAAAAATTAGAAATAATCAATAGATAAAGTTGTGAAAAATTCAGCAAATATTTTAGCCTTGTGTAGAAATTGAAGATGATATGGTATACTGTACGCCCTATACATTGACATACGATAAAAGTGCTGATTGAACAAATATCCAGTAGAGAAATGTTTGGTGTACATCTGGATAAACTTTAATGTTACTAATTTCGTATATTGATATTTCCGCCGGCTAATAGAAAGATAGTGAAACAAATCTACCAGTTTAAAATCAAAAGAAGGAAGTTTAAATAAGAGACAAGTCGAACCAAGTGCATCGCTCATTATGAGTGAAGGTATTTACCGTGATCTAAAAAGTTTTCGCGTTTCTGAAGCCTAAGAAGTTTTTCGACGATATTGGCGACAACATATCTTATAATCATAACATTGAGTTATTGATTGATGGTTTAAATATACGCAAATCATGTTATCAAAATCTTCGTTTCATGTTTTGGTGGCCTTTTCAACAAGAAAATCTGATGATCGAACAGATCATAGGTATCCACCATCCGACCTTTACAGTGTATTAACGTTTGGATTGATGAATCACGATGCAGACTTAACAGCTCACCAGATAACGCAGGCTGGTGGCTTTTTTGGTTGGTTAGTCTACAGATGGCTACCTAAGTTTCATCTTGGTCGAACATTTCATCTGCTCACATTCGGTCAAATATTTTTGAAAGATCGATCGAATGACTCATTCAAGCTAATATTGTTCTTGTTGAATGGTGCCTGTTGTCTCTGGTCAGGAAATAGCATTTTGGACATATATGTAATACAATGTTTTTGTTGTTGTGTCTACTGATTACATAAGATCCAACTGTGAACTTTTGAGAAACAGTGACCATCTCATTTGAAGATGTGAAATTTCCTCCGAAATAGTAACTTAAATTGTAAGGTGCTAGAGTAACTTTGATTAGCTACTAATTCATTGCTTCACCTTATCACTAATTCCATTAGACAATACTGAAATCCCCGCACACTGTTAACGAGACGAACGTAAACACTACGATTTATAATTTTTACATGATGCTGAAAGCAAATTGACTTTACGCTTGTGGCTCGAATGAAAAACGAATGGTTTCCATTGTGGTATAATGGATTATATGATAACATCATAGGACCATCATATGTTTTATCGCCAATTCACCAAAGTACGTCGTTTATGGCGTATAACGCATGTGTGACATATTGCTCTAATCGCATATCGCGACAGTGCAGTTCACTGAGCACCTTTTTGTCCCTGATGAAGTAGTAGAGAATGTCTGAAAATTTACCGTGATAGGGAACTGTGACTCTCTCATGAATACACATTAGTTTTTTCTTCTAGCCATGCACGCACATCATGCGCGGATCAAGTGTATATTGAGTTGATGCGGTTGTCAGTCATAAGCAGCCGACGGAGTCCACTTAAAGCTTATCAATTTTGTTTCATTTCATCGTTGTATCGAGTTGGCGATCTGTGAAACAACATTCAAATGAATTATAACTCAATCAAGCTAACTTTAAAATAACGGAGCTATGAGTTTTTCAAAAGCCGAACTATTCTTAAGGGCTCGTGAAATGTCCTAAGCTTCATCATCATAATCACCACTTCAGTGATGTAAGTTGTTTTTAGGTAAACTGCAAGTCAGCTTGCTGTGTTCTTAAGTGGTGTCATCTAATATTTTGTAGGCATAAACACGAATCCGGTTTTAAACTTTCCCGTTAATTTTTTATCCAAGTACATCGGTGATTTATTTTGCAGCCACGACAGCTATATTATGATGTCTTTGAAGTTTTGTCTCACACTATGTGTCATATCTAAGTATATGTAAACTGTTCGTAAGGTATTTGCCGCTCGCATGTAAACTAAGTCTGGATAAATGAACCTTAGATTTCAAAGCGCAGAGTTTCTTAATGTCCTGTCCCAGATCTTATAATTTACGAGCAAATATGTGCTTGCAAATTAAATCGCTCTTTTTTGTCTCTACTCTTCCATTATTTTGGATGAACATTTACTGACCCACACAGACTACTTCCAGTGACCGTATACTTTCAACATACACAGGAAATTGATTTTTCTATTGCAAATCTGAAGATACTCAATAACTTGACAGTAATACCGGCCTCCAGTTTTGAATACACGCGTTTCTCTTTCTCGCCATCGTAACCACGTGTTTTTAGGATTACAACGATAGCATCTCTGTTGAATAATTAACTCAAGTTGGAAAAGCGGTTTGAATACCTGATTTTTTCTTCTTCAGCATGTTTGATTCAGGAGATTGTATGTAATGATACACATCACTGTCGAACAGTAAACGCCGGATAGCACTAGGCAACGGTGCAGACGCTATCCATAGTGTGAGTTTTAAGCCTCATTCATTCCCCGCTGTTTAGGAAGCTCAGATTGGTAAGACACAATTACTCCATATCTTCATCAAAGGGATGTAGAGAGAATATAAATGACCGGTTTTCTATATGGTGTCGTATTTTCAGTTACTTTGTTTTCCGTAAACATTAGCTAAGATTCCTTTTGACAATCTTTATTTTTTACGCTGTTGAACATTTACTCAAAGCATTTGAGATCCTATCGACTCGCACAGTAACAGTGCGTTATTAGGTGCACTCCATTATAAGTCCCTTCATAATCAATTATTAATTTTGTACCTTCAAATCTAAAGGTCATTTTTCTTGTTTATCTTTCACATTTTACCAATCATCTCTTTTTCAACAACAATAACATTCGCAATCTCAAGAAATAGTTACCCCACTCTTATGCGTTTATATCTCCAGATGTACCGTACGTTTGCTATGTTTTAAAATATGGCGCTTGTTTCACTAAGACTATTGCAAACAACCTCTCTCTTTCAATAGGAGACAAGTTGATACGTAGCCCATACAACTCATCGGTCGTAGCTCACCACTATATATAAACAGCCACAGTTCAGAACAAAAAAGGTCCGTACTATCCTTCTTCGATTACCATCCAGGACTCTCCAAATGGCCATCTAGATGGTTGTTTGGCAACTGCTAGCATGGCACTGACAGCACCTAATACAATTATCAGCTCAAACCAATCGGGGTATCAGACCATCTGTCTATGATTCAGAGAGCTAAGCGTAGTGACAAAAGGTGGATAGGCCGTCGAGTTGTTTTTGAACGGATGTCTTCAGCAAAAACGCGTTTTACCCATGACTGTCACGAGATATTTACTGCTTTGAAGTGGTAATATTGTTCCTCTCAAGGAAAGACATCTATGCGTATCGGGAATCACCAGAGGACTTCAAAAATGAAAATACAATGGCAGACATCTACTAAACCACGGCAACCTTAATGTGTATCTAAGCGGGGCTTTTTGCAAACATTTGGTCCCAGTGACCATCAGTAAAGTGGTGAGCACCTACTTATACCCAGTTTGGTCTCATTTGCACCACGCACGCCGGAAAATCGAATCCACAACCGGTGAATAAGCGGCAGATTGTAGTTCAAGCACTGATCGACTATACCACAGAGTCGCGATCACCGGGGATTCGGGAAGCTATGCCAGTTAATTTCCTAAGGTGTTGCACTTCCTTTTTTTCATGGGCTGTAAATGATCAACCTTTTTGTGGTTGGCTTGCAAACGAGCAAACCTCCATCACAGCCACATAAGTGGGCCAAAAATGTCTAGTGGACAAGTGTTTGGATTAAAGTCCGCCGCTGGTTCACTGGTTGTGGGTTTGATTTTCCAGCGTGCGTGTTGCTGATGAGACCAAACTGGGCCAAACGAACTGCATATCACCTTGTTGGTAACCACTGGTACCAAATGTTTACAAAAACCCTTCTTAACCCCTTTTGGGTCTGTGGTGGATGTTTGCCATTCTGTAGGCCAATCACAAAA
>JTDE01000167.1:175255-216528 GCA_014338405.1 Paragonimus skrjabini miyazakii | reverse complement strand
AAAACGGCTGCTTGATTTCAACCTGTCAGAAAAAAAGCGCAAGAGCTAAGAAAACTAAAACGACGATTTCGCAGAATTATTGAATTCATATTTAGCTCAAAAAGGGGCTAGTAGAAAATTAAAACAACACTTTGATTACACTCCTGTACAACACCGTGGGAGACATTGGGCAGTTCTAGGCTAACTTACCAAGTAATGGAGACGTCAAAGTTGGTTATTCTTGAACACCCTCAATATCTTGTGATGTGAGCCCAGTCTCGACTTCTGTAAATAAGTGAAACTGCATATGTGAGATTCTGTAAAAAGAAGAAATTCAACTAAAACAGCTTTGATTCATATGACGAGTTTTGCATGATTTCAGCTAACAACAGGTGTACACAACAACGGATCATCGGTAGTTTGTGTTTCCGAACATAACTAATTGAACCAAACGTTCTAAATAATGAGAAAAGTGCTAGCTTTCACATCAGACGTGGACTGACATTTGTATCGTCACGTGCGAACGGGGATGTAATTTCCATTGCAGTGTTATTACCTACTTTCTACGTCAGAGGAATGTGGTTGCTTCTTCGCAGAACACGTTTCTTGAACTGCCTACTTGGTACTCTTTATCCAAACAAGATGGACAACCATTTGAATTTATCGTCCAACGAGTAAACAATAATGTTAGAATCAGATGTTTCATCGATGGGTTGGAAGACGCTGTGAAACAAAAGTCACGCAACCTGAGCTATTCACACTTTAAACAACTTGTGAGGAGCGTGACAAATCAGTGCATTTAATCTGGTTGGCTGTTCAGATGTATTACGTTCATTTAACTTCCTATGTATTCCACAAGTCACTGGTCTTGTAGTTTGTTACACTCTCTCTTGCGACTTGTTTCATCAGATAGTCCATCATGAACAGATTTCAAATAATGTGCATTAATATCGGTTGGCCCTGCATCCTACAACGTGCAATGGACGAAATCCTTTGAAAAATGTTGGGCCATCTTAAAGTACTATCATGGGTTCTTAATGCTTCATGTCTAGCCTGGTGTATGCGATCTACTGTGATGTTCGTTTCTGTATTTACTCAAAATTTTTTATCAGTAACTTCAGTTGACTCTGAAAAAATGGAAATTGTAACCCACGAACACTGAAACGTATAAAAGTGATCAGTTGGTGTGTATCAAACAGCAAGTTGAGTAGCATCCAACTAATTGAAAAAAATTGTTCGAATTTACAGTATGAACTGATACAAGAAGCAAATCATAAATGTTTTCTAACCTACCGTAGAGCTGGTTTTTTACTCGAGCATATGATCATAAAATAAATGCTCACAAATATACAGTCAAGGTAGAATGATAAGTGTTTCATAGTTTCATGGAGTTATCCTTTTCCTTCAATGTAAAAGTCATTTGTAACGACTTTTATGACCGGTTCATCTGCTCCGTCGCATAAGTACGTACACATCAGAAGTTTTCTAATGTATTGTAGCGTGCGGTCGAAACCAGCAAGCGCGCACGGATTGAATGAGTTGTGTAACAAAGTCTGCTGTTGTGTTGTTGGCTGTAGTTTTCGTTTTTGTAAGTCGTGTGCATGGCTTACTGGGTCTTTGGCTCATGCATGTCCGTGTTGTTTCCTTTTACAAGACTGTTGCTGGCACCTCTATAACGTAAGAACGCTGTCCCCCGGTGTCTCCTTGTCGCTGTACAGTTGGTCCACAAATATAACAGACAATCAGAGTAAGGAGGACTGGTTTGTATATTACAATTTTAATTATTTTGGGCTTTGACTTGCTTACACTTATGTTCACTGTTCGAGGCACATAATTTTACAACGATTATTAACGTTTAATCTTCAGAAATGTTTTTTATACGTTTGATACTAGTCACAATTCCAATATATGATTTAGTGGAACCTTTTCGAGAGGTTACATAACACTCGAGCTTTGCTGTTGTTAGAGCTCATCCGTAGAGCGTGTTTTTTTTTATCGCGGTCGGGATTTGAACTTCAGTCACGCTATCGTGAATATACGGACATCCTAATCCAAGGTGGATTATGACACTCCAAATTGGTTGGTGCATTCCATTTTACTCGAGAAGTTCTATGCTGCATAGATGTTAGTTAGTACCAGCGTGGAAGTTCAAACCTGACTGGTCGGACAAGATCTAGCGGCCCCACTTGTGTTTATTTCTAAACGGTCCAACTTCTTCCATCTGGTCTGCGTCTGAACTCGCGAAGTCGTTTAAAACTATTGGATGTCAATATTCAGAAGATATAGCTTACGATGCGCATTCAGTTTACAAAGCCTTATTGCTGGTATCGATGTGAACAACGTGAAGACAGTAATACGACAAGCTTACAAGTTGGAAAAGACCCCATGTAATTTCGTACTTAATTAAAATAAAATCAGACGATGAGGCATAGGATAACTTAGAAAATAATGGTTGGGAAATACGGACCTAACAAGTTTTACAGTTTCGGGCTGCAACAATTCAAATAGGTGGCAAACGCAGACACAACACTAGACTTGTGACACGCCGTCAGTAACTGTCTTATAGGAATGACGCGATGTTTCAAAGTCACCCAGTGTGATTCACCAGCAGATGACTAGAAATAATGTTAAACCACTTTGGCATGTGTTCCTTCAACCTAATGTCAGTAGGTTTACCAGTTTTGATGGTGCTGTTGTTTTACCCGATGTAGGTCACACAGCTGAAGCACAAAGTGGCAGAGTATTTTTCTGGTCAGACATAAAATTCCATTATCTGAATTCAAAATAACGTACTTTCAACTTCTGCTTCCCAGTAGATTGTTTGCAAGCAATGTTTGCTATCCGAGACTATTTACACACACACACACCAGTTTAGTGAAAAGCCGTTGTTTTTATTTTCACGTTGATCATAAGTTTATGACTGACAAGTGTGTGGGAAATGAATATATAATTTCATTCAGTCTCACAAATCTATTTGGAAGAATTCATTCCCAACAAACTTTATTTGATTTTTTTGTTCTCTAACTAAATTCCAACCGCTCATTCGTCCCATTCTGCTCAATCAAATGTTTTTGTGAGTAGACTTTCAATCATTATGAAGAAACAAGGTTAATCGTTAGAGTTCGAAAGATTGTTTGTTTAATCTGCAAATTGTTTTTAGTGTTATGTCACCCAGCTCCATCACTGTGTCAAATGTGCAATCCCACAGGGAATAAATTTGCACAGTTCACATTACCATGTTAAGAAGTTCGATAAATGTTATGGAATTTATAGGCCATTCCTATTTATACCGCTTGCAACCTCCAACTTGTGCTCGATGACTAAAAATCTTATGAAAATGTGACGCTTATGAAAAAAGTATCGAATGATGTTTCCATTTCGTATAAGGTGAACAGAAATGTTGATGGCTGAGCACAGTTCGAACCTTAAAAAGCGTCGTTAGTATATTAGAGGAAGACAACTGTCCTGATCACTAGACTAGTCGGAACATGGAACATATATTAGTCTACGTTAAAACAAAAACATTTCTTAGTTTTTGTTGACCTACTGACATCCTATTTTGATCGTGATAGAACAACTATACGTAAAGGAGGAGTCAGTTTTTTGTTCATCCTACTTCAGACGAGTAGAGTACGACTGACATTACTGTGAAATATTATTCTCGTTGATTGCGTGTGTATAAATGAAGTCTTACTCTTTAACTTACTCAGGGTAGACCAAATTAGTAAATTCCGGATTCCGGTCGCAAAACGAGATTGTGTTCGAACTGTGCAAAAGAGGATTTGGCCGGACATTTTCAGTGTCTCGCATGTTCATACTACAGGAAATGATAAGAGGTGACTAGATGTTCACATATACATGTATACATATATCCATATATATATATATACCATATCAAGGACAATCACTGGACCTGTCAACCTTATTAAGCGGTTGTTTTATCGTGATATTATAAACCCAACTTGGTATCGTTAACAGATTAGTGAGATACCCCAACTATGTGATCGTCTGGGTGCCTGCACGTGTTTGTGCAGATTTACTGAAGAATTTTCATTCCGATCTCTAGACGTTTTACAAGAAGTGACGTTACCCTGTGGGTGATGTGTAACAAAGTGTGATTCACTTACTCAAAATGTCTTTCGCATGTTTACACCAAAAGTTGATTACTATTGTACTTTTAGGACAGTATGAAATTTGCCATGCTGTTTTGGCCTTCAGACATAATTGCGGTAGGACGGATGATCAGACATCATTCTCTTGCATAGCTCACCGTGAATTACCATAGTTTTGTGCGTTTTACTATTTAAATTTTCTAAAATGTCAACGTTTCTGACCAGATATACAAAAAAAGAAGATAGGCGTTTTAAAAAATATATCCAAACATCCACATACATACCGGTTTGAAGGCTTCTTAAAATGAACTATACTTCAGAGTTAACGCTGACTTCCTGAGAATTATATGGGTTTAGTTAATAATAGATTGCAAGAAGTTGAACATAGTGAGGGGGTTTATGCCTGAGCAATTTTTTCCGCATCTTTGTGAAAGACTACTTATAGAAAAACAAGAACAATTTGAAATAGAACGACAAAGAAATTGAAGCTGTCGAAATTCAGTGTGAATGGTGTTGTCGTGGAACCGAAAGAACCTATAAACAGGTTCATCTGAGCAAACATTTCTGATTCACAGTTTTAAATAGAAATAGTTTAATCAAAAGCAGTGTTAGGGTGTATCCTTGGGTACAGTAAGTGTATCATGGTTGCCACATTGGACCGATGTTGAATCACTACATAACGGACACAATTTATGTTGTGTTGTGGTATACCCACTGTTCAACCCGTTTAAACTTCGAGGAAGAAAGAGTGTCACCGACAAACAATAAGGTTGGTGTGAAAGGTCCGTTTAGTTATTGCATAGTCATAAGAATGTGATGAACCTGTTGTTTAGTGAGCCAACGTCTGTCACTGTAGACATGTCTGACAAATTTTGGGTGTTTCTTGATGTCTTCAGCGTGCCAGGACTTTTTATTGCTTATGAGCCAGATAAGAGGTCTCAAACTACAGCAGAAAACATATCACACTATTCAACAGGTTGTAATTAAAATGGAGAACCGGACTTTTGGATACAGAATTGCGAATTCGACTGACAGGTTTTGTTCAGTAAACAAGTTTGAGACACACGTTTGGTATAGACAAAGTGTTAATCTGCCATCGGGTAGTTATGCACGGATAATGTCAAAGAAAGGTTACATAATTTTCATCGTTGCTAAAAAAGATAGATTTTCAGTCATCCAGCCCAATCACAGTATTTCTAAAGTCACAAGATTGACTGCAGAATGAACACTTTTACACCAACTACTTAGGAGCGACAGTAATATTCGAAGCCGATTTAGCATTAAAAGCTGGAATACTCGACATTGTGAACTTTCGAATAGGTAGTTTGACAAGTCTAATGATTTAGAGGAGATCCAGTTGCCGAAAGCTTGAATGGATTCGAAATGGTTGGAAAAAGAGCATGCTCCAGCACGACAAATGCTGTACGAGCTAAGCTAGGAAGCAATACCGGAGGTTCTAAAGTTTCACATTTGGATTTAGTTTTTCTAATTAAACACTATAGCGAGCTCATAAAATGGTTGTTCTTACTAACGGTATTGTAGATTGAATGATCAGCGTGTCCCTGGTTCCAGTCCCAGCAGTGGCGATGATATGCACTACTGACGAGCTCTAGTGAGAGCAAAACTCGAGTCTAGTGCTTCTGCTGTTCGAAAGGGGCTGACTGGAAAGTCTATGGGACTGCGACAGCTGCGATCAATTCTGGGTGATGTTCAATCTATATGAAAACAAAAATCCCCGACTACTCATCAGTAAACATCGAGTCCACTGATTTTTCGCAGAATGGCTGGCTAGGCAGTATTTCTACGTTTGAAAATTGTCATTGGGTGGGTGGTGATTAACTTGATTCAGCCAATTCTTGAGTTGCTTAGACAGAATTATGGTATTAATCACTTTTTTCAAACCATTCCAGAAAAACTGTCAACACAAAAATCGTTGGTTTAGAACTGACATTTCAGCAAACCACTGTCCATGATTTCCTCATTTACGATTATCACTAATTAGTAAACTACTTTTGGTGAGTTCAGCGATATTATTTCATCCATTTAAGCGCGTTTTCTACATGCTACCCTAAGGCGATTGTCCTATGAAATGAAAATTAACTGCCTTTCTCGAATTTTTTTCACATATTCGAATCAAACCGGATGAAATGTTCAAAGAAACAATGCGCTTTCAACTAACTTTGTCAGCTGGACAGAATACCTTAGAATGAATTTGGAAATTACACCGTTGGGGAACAATTTTTACGTTGACAAACCATTCCACTTAAAACCGACAACTACTGTCATTATGTCAAGTGTTTCAGCTTATATAGATTATCCTGTGTCTACTTCTGCTGATCGTTTGCAATGAACAAACTTTATTTGAGTCCTCACTTGAATCCACATTGAGTACAATTTCTCGTGCTTGAGAGTCACAATAACACGGTTGCGCCCACTTCAGTCCAACCGATTAACAATCAAGCTTCTGGCGCAACATTTCTGAATACCAACCACCGTTCTCTCTTACTAGTGTCGGTAAATTTCATTAGACCTTCTCATTGTCTGTCTGATAACAACTACAATCCCAGTGGTTTATTTCGCACTGAAGTGTACTCAGCTGCATTGAAGATCAGAGAAACTAGCGAGTGATTTTGCGTTCATTTTCGAGTGTCAGATAGCTAATCAATAGGAGACCACTTAATCCAACTAACGACACACTGATGATGAAATTAAACCAAAATTTCGACTTACGTTCGTCAGTTGTGTTTAGAAATTCTGTTGAGAGTTGCAACCAGACCGTTGCTATTGGGATGATCTTAGTCACAATAAAAATTGAACCTACACATGTACTCCAGGAAACACAAAGTGAACAGGTATATTTCACCAAGCTGTCTAGTTCTGCCACTTAGGACCAAAACTCAGTAAAATAGCCAACCAATCCAACGAATATCCAACTTCAGCGTTATAACTCCAAGTGTCCCATCATAGCTGAAGTGTGCGCCAGAATGCAACTTGAAAGACATAATAATCGTAGTGTTTTTCGTTAACAAAAAAGATAACATGTAAGTACTGTTTATTTCAGCATTCTACTGTGTGCGTTTCGATCTTGTTTTTCAATGATGTGGCATAACTGTCCCACACTACCTTTTACTGTTTTGAAGGATAATAATTTGACCAGCTCACTTATCCGAATACGAAAGCTGAAATCAACGGTAAGTGATACAAAATCCAACTGGGAGACAACTGTTTGAAAATAATTGTCACGCGTTCCGCATTTCTCAGTTTACAAGGTCTTGTATTGCTTAAGTCTTGTACACAACAATTCCATTTAGTTGTCTGGTAGGAAAAAATGATTTTACACATGAACTTGCTTATGCATGATGGTTTCTTTCATTTTCCCGCTTGACCATGATATCGGGGGTGGGTTGTACTCCACTGTTGGTAGGTCAGAAAATACATGAACACATAAACGAATATTTACATAAACTAGAATGCAAACGAGTGAAGTTTTTAGTTTTGACTTGAAAGACTGACAGTTATGACGCAGCAGTCATTTGAAGCTAACAATTTCCGATACCATTAGACAGCTTGGACAGTTTCAACAAACACGTTAGCAGGTAAGTTTTGATACTTCGTTTTGAACTAATGCCAAATTGGTTATGCATTGGCGACTGTCGCCGTTTCGCGACAACCTGAACCAAAGCTCAAAACATTGTCTTATCAGAAATACGGGCCACTGGTGGATTATTACGAGATGGTCCTTAGTCGCAGTAGCCTGTCTTTGAAAGTTGAGGCCTAAAATGTCCAGCTGAGTGCAAAATATGTAATCAGTTGTATGTTTCAGCCAAGTTGTAGTTGATCAATATGAGTTCGATAATATCATCCGCATGGTCAGTTTTCTACTGTTAATCTGGCTAAATCATTCTGCCAAGTTTATAACAATTTGTGAATTCTTTTAGGCAAACATCTAAAATGATTAATCATGGGTGTTCTTCCGTTTTTTAGTTTTTGTGATTTCTTTACTGAGTAAAATCTACTAGTGCAGCAATATACTGTGTAAAATCGTTCGTGATAGCTTAGCTGATCTCGGATATTCTACAAACATTCAACGGTACCGCTTAACTGAACTGTGGTAGCTTGACTAATAAGCAACTTGAATGCAAGTGTCTTCCCGACTCGACTTTTACATTCCTCTTGGGATGGACTCAATCGGTGATTAGAAGGAAGTAAACGGAAGAGCACTCTCAATTTGGAAAATTTGCCTAAATGGGTTAACTAATAAAATTTGTACTGAAGCAAGAACACAATTCGGTGTGTGCATCCGCAAAAAGAAATGGGTAGTCGATTACAAGCAGTTTGCTATCTGACTGTTGTCCAGAATTCGACAATCGTTCAGAGCAGTTCAAACAGCGCCTAACTCGTTATGATAGAAACCAATCGCGAGTGATTTTTTTAACGTTTTATGGGCAATAAAAATGAATAAAAACATCCCAACATAACTGAATAGTCGTTAAACTGAGACATAAAATCCGTCACCAACAACTAGAGTTCGTCAACAGGTGTTTATTGTCAACTAACGCTGGTTAAAGATGAGACAAGTTGAATATGCTGAAATAGGCATAAGGGTGACGTAGAAATAAATCTTAAGCAAATAAGAAGCCTGTTTTCTGCTTCGGATTAGCGTGCGTATACTACCACGGCCGCAAGAATCCCGCAAAATCTGTCTCCGAACCACAACACAAGTTTGAACTATCGAACAGCAATGGGTCCAACGGAGCACAGTGTTCGGCCATGTGAATTTGAACACACAACGTCAACTGCTGTTGTCGAAGTGTACTGGTTTTGCGTCATTAAAAAGCAAAATGTAATGAACGCTACAGTTTCTTTCTTTCTATGTCTGGTTGTTTTGTGTGTTTACGCGACCTGTTGTTTGATCTACGGCGGGATATGCTCATTGACCTTGGTTCGTAACTGGGTTTCAAAATAACCTATGAAGGATGCTCCCTGTCCACGTCGATACTAAAAGATACCATTGAATCTGAATGACCTGGATGTCGGTTGTTTCATATAGGTTGTTAAAACGCAAAATGTTTTGAACAGGACCATTAGAAAAGCCACGTTACATGTTCTTGCACTGTAGCTGTAACGATGCAGGCATACATTATTGTTGACACTGTATCAAATCAAATTTCCGTGATTTCAGGTTGTTTGGCAATAAACGGTTTTAAGTAACTGGCTATTTGTGAAGTGTTATCCAAGGAAGCCATCTCATCATGAGCTGCATCTTCAATGCGACTAAGTCTGCTTCGATAATTCAGCGTACACACGAGTCTATGTGTATACGATCGAAGCATGACATTTCTAACACGCAAGCACTAGCATATATAATTGCTTTTACGATGGACACTCCGTTGAATTGAGCCGTCTACATTTTTTTCTGATAGATATCAAAAAATGATCGACCTTTTAGTCTTGCCTGTCAAGTTAAAACAGAAGTGTGGGCAAAACGGTTCCATTCGACTCATCAAACTCTGTGTATGCACCCGATTGTTTGCGATGAAAATTATACCACCAGCACATCGTTTGTGAAGCTGTTCTGTATTGCTATCCGTTTTTAAGGCTTTGTTATAAGCCTGTTAGCAGAAATAAGGCTGGGTAAGCTTCTTCCATCTACTCCACTTCAGTGTCTGCAAGCTGAGGTTTGAAAGAAAAGCTGATTTTTCGATTAATTTTTATTACTGGTATAATAACACTTATTACCAAAATGGAGTGACAAGTTAGCAGTGTATGGCAACCTTTTTACCCCATGGGAATAAGGATACTTAGGTGAAAACTTGGAACGGATTGATGTGTTCAATTATGGCTCAATCACAGGTTGAAAAGAACGTCACCACCGCTCATTTGTATTAGCTTTTGTGAAAATGTCTCTAATCATCCAGAAATAACCCATACTTATTTATATTTCTTCCAGGTACTTGTTTGGGTCATCAACCGCCGGCTAAAAATGAAGAAATATCACGCCTGCAAATCTATTAAGCGATTCCATCGCTGGCCTCAAAAGCATATTTATAAATACAGGAGAACAGGCTTTACTCACGAACGAGAACCAGAAATACAGCAAATACGAACCACAATGTTTAAAAAAACTGAGTATCATTTGTGTTTCTGTTATATTGCGTGAACTATTTAATATAGCTGGATGTTGAAAAGCTGTCATTCACGCTACTGATTTCGCATTGCGTAATCAGGTAACGTTAGTACTCTTCCATTAATTTTGGCTCATAGGTACATTTCATTGCCTGGCTGTAGTTTTCATCCGACTCTTGTCAATGGCAATGATTTCGTTACCTACCTTGCGCGTGATATCTAGCCTGACAGCTTGGAAACCTGTGTTATCTTCATCACTTTTCATTTGGTGAGATGACTGTACAGGACACGGCATGACAAACTGTAACAAGTAAACATTGGTACCGGTAAGTCCATATTCCGGATAGAAGCACCTACGCGTCATGCTCAGTGTACGCAATTCCGCCAGTCAATACACTAAGCAGGGCAAAGGCGTCGTGAATGCCCTTGTGTCTAATGGGTGATCAATGGTGGCTGAAAGTACGGAAAAAACATGATCACCTAACAATGGGTTTGTGCAATAATGTGATAAAAAGTGAACAGTTTACCAGGAGTGAACCCGTATTAGGTTGAAGAAGAAATAGGTCTTCACTGGATGAACCTCTCGGATATATTTTGCACACATTCTCTTGAACCAATAACTTGTAAAAGTCATTTTATATGAGTGCATGGAACTGTAAGCTTGAAATCTCAGATTTTTGTCTCACGAACTGCTGACTTTAGCCGTTCAATCGCCGATCGTTTGATCGTTGGTCACGAGTTAGTAATAAACGGATTGACTGATGTAAAGGAAATCACAGCTCTTTATGTACGCCTTCGGGGCAACACGTTGTGCAGTCAGGAACTCATCCTAGCTCAGACATCGTTATTTTGTTTTGCGAACCCTTCAATGCAGAGCCACGAACAAACGTTTGTTGGAAATATTGATTTTATTTTGAGTCTAAAATTCCTCTATTCTGTAAGGCACTCATTTAGGTGGTTAGTTTTCTAAGACTCACTTATTTCCGTCTGCTTATCTTACACTTTGTGTCTTTTGTTCTACAGAATCCCTCAGTTCAAGTCACTTGCTTTGCTTAGCTATCTGAAATAGATAACTTGTCTAGTATTCTGAAGGAAAGATTATTTCACTGGACCTCCTATACTTTTCGCGTCTTCAAATTTCCATTCGATTTAATCGCCAGAACAAGTTAAGTAAGTTTTACAAAGTCAATCAAAAATAGCAACATATTCGATCGTATTTGTTAAGTATCTGATCACGTGCTAGTCAATTAGGGTGGGTAAAAGTTTGCGAGTTTGTCATGTGATGTGGCCGTACACACAAATAGTTGATCAACGATCAGTGCTGAATGAATGAGTTCACGTTTCTGAAATCAATCTTACAAAATGTCAAGAGAGAAGTGGTACAGGAAACAACAGGATAACAGCGGAAACTGGCCAGAAATGAGTCCGTTTCTTGAAGTATTGTATAAATAAGAGACAAAGAGTTGCAGGTCGGGTTGAAAACACTCATGCGAATGCTTCGCACTAAATTTTAGGAAAATCAGTTCGGGCTTTCAAATGCTGAAGGCAAATTGACTAAGTTGTACTGTTGACGTTTCGGGCAACACCAAATTAGTTCTTAGGTTACAGCAGCTACTGCTACATGCTTGGTCACATGGATGACGTGAGGTTATTCTTTCTAGAGAGAATCAGAGAATCTCTGTGTCACCTGGGAATGCTGTTTCATATAAATCCAAATAGCTGGGAGATATGTGATAATTGTTATATATTCATGTAGGCTTTCAGGTTAACAGAGTTATCGGCGGAGTATCAGTTTCACACATAAAAAAAACATATGATCAGATTTACGAGTCAGAGACAGCTCTGTTTACTTTCTGACTGGAATCTTACTTTTCCAAAGTTAGACACAACTGTTGATCACTAGCCTTAGTCGAACCACAATAGTTGTATAAACCTTAAATTTTCCACGCATTTGGGTTTAGAATGAATAGGTAAGTAGACTTACTGAAAATAATTTGACAACAGGATTTTATTCTAACAACCAGACGACAATGATTCACCTAGAAGCACATGTCATTAGATCACCTATAATGTACAATATGCTACTAGTCTAATATTTACTCACAGTCTACAGAGGAATCGTTTGATTAGTTACATGATGTACAGAGTCATCTTAAATCGTATTTTGCCAAACGTATTAATCAACGTAAAGTCTCCATAAAACACTTATTTTTAGCAAGTAAAATAATGTAGCTTAAAATGTTGAGGAAACACGAAAGGTATTCTCAGTAACTTTACTGTAGCTGTGAAGGATAGGTCGGTCGTAGCGCAGTTTATCAAGAATAAACTACTATACCCATCTGATAAACGTTTTCAGTGATAATTATTGTGCAGTAATGATGAGAAATATGCCAGATTTTTGTAGGAAGAACACTTTTCTGGACACTGTCTGAGTTCTCAGTAATGAAAATCCGATACTTCATTTGGGTTAGTTTCCAGCGCCTGTTTGTTGACAATCACACCGACAAATATCTTGTTAATATTACCAGCTCTTAAACATTCTACCTTCCCGACGTCACACACATACATGCTAGTCTACAGTTGAAGCAATTAGCAACGATATTTCAGACCTGTACAACGAATCAGCGTCTGCCTTGCCAAAACTAAGGCATTTGTACCTTGGTATGTGGTTGTACATCTATCCCCAAAAACAGACGCCCGTCGCCAAGGAACAGCCAAGGCCGGTTCCGATATGGTTTCCGTTGAACTATGACTTTGTTGAACAGACGACCCCGGTGGGTGGACTTTACAGTGTATTTAACATAATTGGAAGCGACCAACTAAGCCATGCATCAGGTTTATTATATTTTGTTTTATATTGTCCGAGTGACATCGCGGTGTAAATTACTACGATTATGCCGTGAAAAAACGAAGGTTAGATATATACATTATACATTAGTCGACAA
The DNA here is from genome assembly GCA_014338405.1 of Paragonimus skrjabini miyazakii. Taxonomy (NCBI): domain Eukaryota; kingdom Metazoa; phylum Platyhelminthes; class Trematoda; order Plagiorchiida; family Troglotrematidae; genus Paragonimus; species Paragonimus skrjabini miyazakii. Next base: position 203,366 of record JTDE01000167.1, on the reverse strand, counting down.
TTGTTAGTTTGCTTTCTTGGAAGGCATCAGAATGCACTAGTTCACCAGATGAAACGCATGCAGATATGAAACATTAACAAAACATCTCAGTACGAATGTTAAACTCAAGGTTCGGATGCATCTCCATTTAACGCAGTGTAACAGCTGAATCGTTTGTGCGATGAACACAAACGTTAGTCTGTCCCTTCTTCCAATGAGGTAGGATCAGGGAAGCAGTCGTACTTAGTACTACGTGAGTAGAATTGGAACTAGACAATATACGTTGGCACAACATTGAAATTATGTTCCGTATCGCCCCGAAGAGTTTTGCTCTCATTAGAGCTTGTCAGTAATGCATATCTTTGCCACTACCGGGACTAGAACTCCGGCCACGCTTTTCATGAGTCAACCTTGTTTATCACTGCTCCAGTGACCTCACATTAGGCACGAATGAACTATTATATGTGAACGCTCAACCAAGGTTGCCTCATGAAAAGCGTGGGCGCAATTCTGGTCCAGGCAGTGGGAAGGATATGCATTACTGACTAGCTATAATGAGAGCGAAACTCTTTGAGGCGATCGGGCAACCTGATCGTTACTAACAATTAGGTGATCTCCCAAATCGCATGAGTCTTTTCCACTGCACATAATTTAAGGCATATTGTTTCCAGGTTGATAGCTTCTATTCTACAGGTGAGACGTTATGTCCCCGACCCTAACGTGACATGTATATGTCTGGTCATTTTAATGCACGCTTTCCCCGAGTTGCCCGCAGACTAACGACTCTGGCTTACGCAGAATCTCTCATCAACATAATTTATACATTCACAAAAGTGAATTACGGAAAACTGCACATATCCTGAAGTGTCAAAAATAATCTCAGAAAAGGTAAAATGGATACTATGAGTAAATGTGGGTACGTTTGGTTCTTCACCGTTCATATATGTTTTAACAGATGATAGCATACCATGCACAGAAAATGACGAAGTTTCGGATCTCCAAAATGAAAACAATAGTAAAAGTAAGGAGTGAAAGGAGCGAAAATGAGGTTGGATCAATAGGGCTATGAAAAATGACTGTAAAATAGAACAGTTTGCTTTGAGGCCATGTTACTAAGCATTCCTCAGGTGGAAGTAATCTCGCACTGCCACAAAACACAGTTGAGAACAATAAAAGGACAAGATGCATTCCACTGTATTTGGAGGAAAATGTTGTTTTCTTTCAAAAAGCTCTCTGCAATTCTTTTGGTTGCTAAACATTTATCTGGAAGCGTAAACAAACAGGTTAGTAGAGGAATTATGGAACTCAGGAAAACCCCCACTCGCAAAGACTGATAGAATTAGATCAATTATCAGTGAATTACAGACACCTCAAGAGAGTCCCAATTTCTATCTACAAAATATTCCACACTCCGGGTCATCCATCTATTGGCATACCTCCTACCACTAAGTAAGTATGAACGTTTAAGAGGACGTTTGTCAAACCTGAGTGATGGAACAAGCGAGCTACTCTGCAGAAACAACTGTTTCACGGTTGAGGTCTGTTCACACTGGGACGCACTGCTTAGCTCTGTGGTCACTGCTGAGTTGGTTGGGAGTTTGGCAATATTAGTCGATCGACACATACGCGAGAGATAACCGGTACTACAAGATTCCTAACCGCTTCATCATATCGGTCTCACAGGTCACCAACTGTGCATGTTTGACTGAATGTTGTTTAATTCTGTTTCAGTGTTCCTTACTGAAATCATTGTAGCCAGCAGTTTCATTGAATTTACGTTTTATTTAGTTCAATTTACTTTTTGCTTATACCGTCTAACACACCGACCAGCGCGGAGACAGGAACGTAAAAGCAAAGATCTTACTCACGCACGCAACGATCTATGAAACTAATGAACTATGGGTGTCGTGGAGCATTTTTAGTTTGTGGTTAGACATTTTACCCTTCTCTCCAGAATGGATAACACTTCATTAAATGTCATGTTTTAATGGGTTGTACCATACTTTGGAAATACTCTCATTGTTTTGTTCAACTTGAGAAACCTCCATCTCTCAAATTCACCATTAGACAAATTATTGGCTGTAGTTTTTATCGGCTTTCAAAGTAGCTGCAATGTACTTGCTCATGCGCAACCACAACCATCATTGAACCGCTTAATACGTTATGAACAAAGAACAGATGACTGAAGGGCTTTTTGACATGTTTACGGCTACTGATCTCATCTGGATGAAATTAAATACGGCATTTTCTGGCTAATTTGCAACCCCAAATCCAGTAACTTATTGGTGACTTTTCTGGGATTCATTTATGTCTTGCCCTTGATAATGTAGGGGATCCAGACACTTGCACAAGTAGCATGCTCAGTGTAAAATGCTCATCGTTTACAACAATAATGATACTTCACTAATGAGCCCACTTTGACCAAGGATATCGTCACACAATAAACTTTGTTAATAAACAATGGTTCCAGTCCTTGAAACAACAATACCACTATCAATGTCCAAAGTTTCATACCGTGGTTCTAGTCACATGTTTTAGCTAGCTGTTCTGTGGTTCGTCCAGAATACTGAGATATATTAAGTTTCGCACATATACACACACCCATCAGTGAGCTGTTCTCACTTATGTTTGTAGCCACGTATACAGAATGACTTGAAACCGCCTCTGGTAGCTATACAACCAGCGAGCCCTTTTCTGTCAACACTACAAGCACACAAATAATGTGTCCACTCGAAGAATCAGTAATCGCGAAAGCAGTGCAAACGTTCATTCGAACATCGTACAACCAACACTGACAGAGCCAATTCACTTGACAAACCACTGTGCAGAGCAGGCCGCTGATCACATCAGGTGGCGAATTAATATGTATACTTACACATTACAATTAATCCGGATAATGACAACTTACTTACCAGCAGAAGAAACTCTATTTTACGAAACTCCGACATATTTTTTTTTACATGAGCAAGAGAAGTTGACGAACTATATTAAACGGCAAATTAGTTGGATAAAAATTTAACATGGAACTACTTTATATCAAGGTTATAAGACCACCCTATGTTACCTTCACTGTTTCTTCCTGTCTAAATCACTGCAATCCACTGCAGAGTCTAAGTTCCAGCTGGCAAAATGTGCACCGGAATATTCTGAACAGAACCAGATTGCCTGTATTTGTGAAGTTATCGAATTAAATCGGAAAACACAACCGCGACAAAATTATGGTCTTCCTAAAACGTTATCCAACGGAAGAATGTAGTGAGAGAGACCAACTGATATCATTTATGGGGCGCTTCGGTATGCTAATATTGAGCGAATAATAGTTACTAGGATCTAGGTGACATCAGTTTAATTCTAGGGCAAAGTTCATTTCAGCTGAAAAACTGTATATATCAACTTCATTGAAGACTCACTGGAATGGATACATTGATTACTTTTAGTTGGGTTTAGGTCGGCAGTAATGACAGACTGGTTTAACACATATAATCCATAAAGCAGTAGCGACATTTTCTGACATGTACAAAAGGATAACTGCAATGTTTTTTCGATAATATACACTCTCAACTCGTATGACATAGTACCAATAAGTAATTTGGCAGATTTATGATTTTAGTTGGGTAACATATAAAATCATAAATCTGCCGAACTACTTGTTAGTAATACAATTCCTATGCTCATCAGTGGCGTTGGTGGATTCCAGCGTGAACTAGTTGAGAAATCCTACAGCGGTAGTCGATTCCTTGGATCATTTGGTGGATTCCATATGAGACAGTGAGATGGGTGGGTAACCGAGTCCAAATGGGAAATTTCAGAGCTCCTGGCATGGCTTCGTAGCTCAGCTGGTAGAGTGCTTGCCGCTTTGAGGCATGGTGTTCCTGTCGCTGGTTCCGATCCAGTCGAAGCCTGGTTTTTTCACAGTTGTGTCTTATTTGACATAATAAATAAATTCGGGGATCTTCCTAGCATTGTGGCGTAGGGACTAAAATTTGAAGAACGCCGAGTTTAGCATGCAAAACATATGGTTGCTTAAAACTTCGTTCGGTCTTGTCAATCATGTACATATGATGAATTTCGAGCAGGTAAACGAAAAGGCTTCTAATGAGTATTATTAACGAGTAACTTGGCATATTTATGATTTTAGATGAGACCCAGCTGTGAAAAGTCAGGGATTCGGCTGGATTCGAACCAGCGATAGAAACACCATGTCTCAACGCGACAAGCGCTCTACCAGCTGAGCTACGAAGCCACGCCACGAGGTCTAAAATTTCCAATTAAAACTTGGTCATCCACCCGTTCTATAGGAAATCGTTTAGTGTGATCCAACATTAGTCACCTCAAAGAACGGATCACCCACGGTACTGAGCAAAGGTGATAGGCAGCAACAAATGCGGAGAGCGAAAAGAGAAATATTATAAAGAGGTGCGGTACGCAGTTAAGAGGCTATGCATCGTTTAGTTAAATAATGCCTGGAGGCAAGATGCGTTGGCATTCAGTATGGACGGATATTAGAAAGTGTAAGACGAACGCTGCAAAAGCGCAGAATGAACGGCTTTCAGAACGATACCGCTGAAACATGTGCTCACATTTCTACCATACAAATGACACCAAACTGTTTCAAACTGGAATTTTGTTCGACATGTAGAATAACAAATTTAGTCACTCAACAGCTGTGAATGCACTGAAAATTGTCAGGGAATGTTAAGATTCATAATAATGCACCTTCTCTAGAGTACTAGGTCTCTCAACATCTCCTTGTATCAAGATCATTTAGGTTAAAGTTCAACTTGATAGGAAGAATCAAGTCCTTCCAGTCGGTTGTGTACGAAATGTGAGATCCTGTCCAATTATAACCATAACGCCTTTAGATTATAGATGAGTAGTCGGGGTTTTGTTTAATTTCGAGTTGAACATCACCCACAGTTGATCGCAACTGTCTCATTTCCATAGACTTTTCAGCCGACCTCTTTCAAAAAGAAACACTAGACCCGAAGTTCGCTTTTATTAGAGCTAGTCAGTAGTGCATATCCATGCCACGGCCAGGACCGCTATCGAGACGATCGAGCAACGTGATCATTACTCACAGACGAAAATGGTTGAGCGTCCACATGTGATAATCCAGTCGTGCTTAATGTGAGGTCAGTGGCGCAGTGGTAAACACGGTTGCCTCATAAACAACGTGGCTGCGATTCTAGTCCCGGCAGTGGCGATGATATGCACTACTGGCGAGCTCTAACGAGAGCGAAACTCGAGTGTAGTGTTTTTTTTCGAAAGGGGTCGAATTTAGTATCTTTGGGAATGCGACACCTGCGACCAATTGTGGGTGATGCTAAACTTGAAAAAACATACCACCTTTTTTCGTGAAAGCGTAACTTGGCCTTCTTATCTTCTGGTTATCAAACTGAAGAGACTAAGGGAACGTTCACTGAACAGCTTGTGTGAAAACGCTCAGCTCAAGTGCGTTTCCCTCACCGACGTACTCAGAAACTTATTAGACATCAGTCGTCAGACTGTCCGTCTGTCTCACCTAAAAGAATCTCATAGCAGTTGCTTACTGTCAGTAACCAGTGAAGATGGACCTCTCAGAAAGTTACTGACTAAGCACTCGGATCTCTAATGTCATTTATCGATATTCACAGATTAAACTTTGTCTGGCTGAGAGTCTAGACCTGTTTTAATCAAACTTAGTCAACACTACATCTTTTGTCGGAACGGAAGTATAAGTAATCTTTTCACCAGAAACCACAGACACCTTAATATCAGTTTGCTATGCTACACCCAGTATAAAATCGCACGTAATTCTCTTGTGTCGCCTGTTTTTTCTAGAATCTATGTTCAAAGATTTTGTGCCTATCGTTTTCATAGGTTCGACGTAATTGAGTCCTATAGATCAAATTATAGTTATCTAGAGGTCCCCTCCATAGTCCTTGGCCAGTTCAGAAAACTTAGAAGGTTTTCAGAAATTTTCAGTAGGGTTCAATATTGACAAAAACCGTTTTGCCTTGTGTTGCAGGCGATGGTATGGTTATCCGGTATAGTCTATTTACACACCAGAAGTTAAACGGTGAAAAAGTTCGTTAACAGCTTTTGTATTGTGTAAACACTAGAACAGCGCGTTATCTCCCCTTCACAATTAAGATATGCGAACAAACCTATGGCAGTGACAAAATAAATAGATTTTCAACAAACTTTATTGTTCAGTTCATCAACCTGTCGGACGTATTAGAGCTGCCTAAACTTAGTTACCGCGGTGTGGTAACTAATTCGCTTCGCTTTGACCAGTATTGATTGGCTGTCCTCCAAAGGTCTTTAACCGTACATCGCTCTATCTTATTTTTCTGAGTTAAGAACCAGATACGAAGTGCGTGGGCTGAACCACAAATATGGTAGAACAAACTGCTGATGAAGAAATAGGTGGAGAAGTACATTTTGTCTTCGATTACGGCGATGAAATATTTCGTGTTCGAGAAGCTTCTACTACCGTGACAAACATAGTACACACAGCAGTCAAACAAAGGCAGGTAGCATGTGAGTGTGAAATATAGGCCACCTCAGTTTATTTTATGCTGAAACCGCTAAACTCGCACGAAGTGAATAAAACAGACGTATGACAATTTCAGTATCAGTGAATGGAATAAAGTTTAACCTATGTTTAGGATCTGATGGCTAAACGGGGATGACTGTACACCACAGCAATATACGGATGGATCATTACACGAATATTTTGTGGTTTATGTTCAACAGAAAACCTACGTGTCTAGTTGTGCACTCTTTTCATTGGAGCGAACGAACTTTGCACTTCCAGAAGGTTAAAAGACGAACACGTACTGATAATAAATACAACCATTTCAAACGGTAATCCTGAGGGAGTTGACGAGTTTCATCTAAATTACGCCGCTTGTTTAGAAATTTGTCCTAAAGCATCTAATTACAGAGTTTTCTTTGAATTTGCCATATATTGTGAATAGCGTAGAAACTTGTTGAGCAAACCTTCTGGTCCTGTTCTAATAACTTAAGTGAGCAGCTTGCCTCTGCAAACCGTAAGTCAAGGCGGTAACTCCGACCAGATTCAGTTTTGAAGGATTTCAACAACTCAGCTGCAAATACTTTGATATTCAAAAAACCACAACCAATCAGACGTTAGAAACCCGCCAAACGGGTACGTAAGTATCACATCGCACGTCAGCGACAGCATTTTGCCGACATAGACTGATTATATCTTTGAATTTACCAAGATTTTCCTTCCTGTTGGAATATTATTTTTTCATCGTTTTGCGCCACTAATGTCAATCAATCTCAAATAAGAAAAACATGCAGTGTACCGGGGGTGTAAATACGCCTGACTCTATGAAAAAGTGTCTTAACCAAACCCCGTTTGTATGCAATAGGTGTAAAGCTAGAAAACTGAATATATTGACCACTCCATGTCGCTTTGCGGTGAACTGAGCACCGTAACATGCCATCCACACGTCTAGCAATAAGTACATCCAAAAAGGTTAAACTATTGTTCGATTCTACTTCGTGAGATAAAGATAGGTTGGGGTCGATATTATTAAGGAAGTCGAAAGACAAATCAAAATGAGTAATACAACGATGGTACATCTCTACGCTCGATCGTGTGCATGAACAACTCTGCTTGATAGACGGTGTGGCTATGGGCAGTCCGTTAGGCCCAACACTAGCAGACATCTTCTTAGGAATGATTGAGCGACAAGTCTCGGAAGATAAAGCTGAATCGTTATTGTACTAACGATACGTTGATGATATTTCAATTTTTACTGATGTTACTCATTTTGATTTGTTTTTCAACTTCCTTAATAATATCCACCTCAACCTATCTTTAGCTCACGAAGTAGAATCGAACAACAGTTTGGCATTTTTGGATGTACTCATTACTAAACGTGCGCATGGTACGTTACAGGGCTCAGTTCACCGCAGTGACATGGGATGGTCAATATCTTTAGTTTTCCAGCTTCGCTCCCATTGCATACAAACGGGGTTTGGTTAAGACACTGTTTCATAGAGCCAGACGTATTTGCATACCTGATACACTGCAGATGGAAAAGGAATTACTGAGACAAACATTACTAGCAAATGAATACCCCAATAACTTCATCGGGGCATATAATACAGTGAAGAAGAGCACTGAGCCCATACTGACAGCTGAAAAGAAGGATGTTTTCTTATGCCTGCCATTTCAAAGGGTACCATTTAGCCAACGACATAAAGCACACATTAAAGTCTGCTCTGGTTCGAACGTATGCGGCTGCACCGTTGCGCTTATTTCAAACCACCAGAAGACCAGTTCTCCGCAATCGCGAATGTAGCTTGCCAAACTCTTCTGCCTCCCATGTTATTTACCAGTTCCCTTGCAGTTGCAGTGACGTTTGCATAGGCAGAACAGATCGACAACTATCTCAGCGAGTCGCCGAACACATTCCGAAATGGTTGAAACAGCAGATGACGCACCAGCCTCAACTTGTTGCACTGACGGCTCGAAACCCAACGTCGTCGATTGCTAAACATCTCATGACTACGGGTCACCAAGTTGACCCATTAAACTCATTTAAGATACTGTTGCGCAATCGAAACCCGAAGCTACTAGCTTTCTGTGAAGCGATGCTCATCCGAACATACCAGCTGACGTTGTGTGCACAAAAATGGTTGAGGCAACCTATCGGGTTGCCATGGTCGTGATTACATAATACTTGGTGTGCTTGTATGCGTGTCTAATCCCTGTCTGTCCTTATTTGTATGATATATATAACTTGCATGTTTTACGTTTGCGACTGATGAGAGTAAATGAAATGTTAATGTACCGCAATATATGTCTTCCTTCTGCTCTAATGAAGTGGTTAAATGGAACTCAGTGTTCCAACGAAAAAAATAACTGGTTTTGTTTCGTTGGTGAACAAACTTCCAGGATTTTACTAAACTGAGCTCTTAAAACAAACAGTTAGTAAATTTATTGAACGTACAATTCAAGTTCCATGGTTAATACCGTTCATCATTTCTCCAGTTATGTCCGTTCATGCTGCTTCATGGACCTCATTCCTTTTGGGAAACCCCGTGGTATTTTTTTAAGTATATTATAACTTTTTATGTTCCGTATACTTCGTTTGTAAATTCATAGTTGTTACCGAGGTTAACCGAGACAACTTGCCTGAACGAGGCCGTCATTTACAAAATCTTTCATGTGAGTCCAACGAATTTTGATTTGCAGAAGATCCATTTATTTTGACATGACTTTGAACCAGTCGAGATTTTAAGAAATATTTTTTTATGTCCATGTATTTCACGTATTCATTACCGCTTACTTTGTGCTTCGGACGCCATTTCTCCTTAGGAGCATGGCCAAAAGGATTAATGACTGATTCACCGGTTGTTCATGGGTGTACATATTTTATAGTTTCAGGTGAAACCTGTGGACTTCAAGATAGGTATACGCCTGTACAAGGAAATAATAGGATACGTCAAAATACTTCAAAAATTTGTTTTGTACACAAACATGGTTCAGTTACTTGTCATCTTGGACACGTCAAGATAACCTAAGTAAGCTGTCTAAATCAGACTAAGCTGGGCAGCTGTCCAGCGTTTCGAGAAGTTGGAAACGTCTTTCTAGTTTAGCCTTTATTTTTGACAAGCGAAAAACTTCTGTGCGAGTGACCAGAACTACCGAAGATGGGTTTGAAAACGTCATTTTTTACTTTCATCCGATTGAATACGAGATTCAATTCACACTAAGTATGTCATAACTAATTCGAGGGAATTGTGAACAAATACACAGGAAGTTGTCGTAGTAAAATAGATTCATTGACTTACTAGCCTGAAGGTTATTGTCATCAGATGATAATCACGAGGTCCGTATTTCTAACAATAACTATCGTTGTTAAACAAGTTAACCCCATGTAAACGTTCGTTAGAATAACACTTCATATGTTTTAGAAATATGGCCAACTAAAATTAAAAAGTATTGTTAATTCTGAAGCAGTTACACTGATAAATGTTTAGTAAGACCACAACATTTAAGCCGTTTATGAGCATGGTCTACTCTCGATAAATATGGCATCAAAACTTCTGTTTTACACTGTGTCAGAGATTATAACTTAAGAGTTAATCCATAGGTGACTGTTTCCACAAAGCTTAAAAGGTTTGATTTGAAGGAGGTACTAGAAATCAAAATTTCCAGTAGTGAATTATTGAGTGTTTTGTAGTTGCTCAATCATTTTGTTTGTCAACAGCTAATTAGTGAAAACTGGAGCAGTTAATTTACTTTGAAATGACGCAGTGACATCGATGGATAGCCTGAACTAAGTATAGAAGACCAAAAACAAGATCTTTTGCTATCGCGACCTAAGTCTTTATACATTCTATCTGTTTGCATAATGTCAAACGTACATGCAGGTAAACTGTGAAACACATCCTTGAACTGATAATGACTTACCGCCGTAAGCCGTAACTGAGAGATGGTAAAAATTAGTTGGCGTCAATGTAAGAAGTGTTACTTGTAAAAATCCCTAAGTCTGAAATTTGTTGAGTGTGTTAAAACTTATAAAATAGGCCCTGCGGTGTCGCATTAAATTCCTAACCCTGTCTGTGTTAATAGCGCCGGTTTTCATAAGAAGTCATTCAGACTTTTATAGTCAGATCGTCTAAATCTTTTTTCGGTTACAAGTTTTATTTTCTTGTCAGTAGCAGCTGAAGTTATCTGTCTACTTCGTGTGCGGTAGAGCATGATTTCACAGTTGTTGATAACTGATCTTGACGTGACATGCAGTTGCGTTCAAAAGTTTTGTTGTTGTGTTATCGGAACACTACCTTAGAACTTCTGTATTTTTCATCCGTCGCAACAGTCTGAGTTATTCCTCAGAAATGACATACACCGTTGATTTAATTGAAATATAGTCAATTCATACAAAAAATTAGATTCAAACGAGGTGCCGAAGATACATCAGATTTTGCTCCACTGATAACAAACCTCGAATTTACTCACAGAACACGTTACTTCTAACAGTTTTTGCCAAATAGTACCACTTCAATGAATATGTTTTTGTCTCTTCTGTGGGTGCATATTTGCGCACAAATGCTGTAAAAAATAACTTGTATTATTAACAGTCGGCAAGTAGAAAGAATTTTGTTGAACGTGTTTATACAACAAAAACTACACGTAACCGAAAGTTGTTTAATTCACCAGTCGTTCAGGAGTTAGTGATGACCTATCCATCTGAGGGAAATACGTAACGGAGCAGATGACTGGTAGAATCTGGTTTGTATGTGTGTGTGCAGGAAAAGCGCATGCCAGTCTGTTTCTCGTTTCAGTGGCCAAGATACTACATGTTAGTTTTGCGACGTATTTTATGGCTGACTCCTTTAGAATACATTATTCAAGATTATTTTGCCAAAATTATGTAACGTTTTTTATCAACTTCTCTTTCTTCACATTCCTTGTATTTCTATTTGGGGTGAGTATTGTGTGGTTGCCAGATTTGTTGGGAAATTCTTTCCAGACGTTTTTGATGCACAAGTTTTCTAATTGGCTCCTTTGTGTATAATTCCCCCTCAGTTTTGCAACTCTGCCGTGCTTACTCATTGGTACATATTGTTTTACTAGTCTGGAGGTCAATGTGTATTTGGTATGGTCCACTGGAGATGAACCTTTTCTGTTCTGTTTTAATTGTGAAAGAAACTTGTAAGGTAAATTTTTAAATTCAACTTGTAATGCTTATTCAACTTTAAGCAATCTCTTTGTGTATTTATGGCATAATTTTACTGTGTATGCTGACCGTCAAAACTGAGGTATGTAGCCGGTTGTTTTGCACTTTTTACTACTCACCAAATGGTACCATAGAATCTTTGATCAAATCTTGTTTTGAATTTGGCGGTTGTTATTTGTCTACGCGTTGCTTGAAGACGGTTGTAAGACAACCTGTTGATGTTTATGCCCAAGTGTTACGTTTCTTGTGTTGCTAACTGACGGATACTGAACTTGTGGCGAGTTCTCGTGACCTTGGAGTCATATATAAGTAATCAATCGAAATTAAGAAATTCGGTCACTCACTTGCGAAAATAGTGTGTTTGGCAACCGTCGGTAATATTTTTTAATCAATAGAGTGAAGTCATAACGTGTGAGTGGTGGGTAACAATATTTATATGTGACGTTTAGCTTTCAACCCATGTTTCCTTGGATCAATTGAATTGATTAGAGTTTTGGGATATGTCCAAGCAGGCGAGAAGAGAATCAATGCTATTCTGACGGTCCAAAGCTGCAAGGTGATAAACCTGGGACATGTGTAAGTACTGTGTATCAGTTACTGTTATCTTCAATAATTAAATTGGTAGAAACGTAAACGTGAGTTGGATTAACACAACCGATAGGATAAGTTAGTTCTACGGTTGATGTTTTTACAGAAGGATTTATTTTGTAGTTGGCAACATTATTTGATTAACCCACACTATCTGACACTAATTAAACTAGCTGACTTTATAAAACTGTTGATTACTTGTACAAGGGTACTCAAAGTAAGCAGATAGAAGTCTGTTTGCGGCTGGATGTGAGGTGCTTTGTTTCATTTTTGTACTGAGCCAATCGGAAATCTGTACGTTTCAAAGCCAAAATGTGAATTACCCATTCATAGTTAAGTTACAAACACACAAGTCTTAACAAGTTCTTCAGCCCATCTCAGTTTTAACCAAAAGTTGTTATTTTCAAACAGAGACCAGTCAAGCTGACGGGCAAAAAGGCAGAAATACTGTGAACAAAACAATAGGTTTTGTATCCAAAAACTCGTCAAAGAAAAACCGGAGAATATAAGCGGCACACGTGCATGTCTACTTTAGACAGTTATCCTCTGGCAGAAAACAGTGGAAAAGTTCTGAAAGCCCCCGAACACCAAATCGGCGTACTCTTCTAAAAGGTAATGAGGGTTTTGATACTCAGACTGAGTAATTCTGACTTTATGACAACCTTCAACGTAATCTTTTAGGCATGTACATTTTTGTCATTCCTGTCGGCTAGTCTTCTGCGACTGCGTTCTAATCAGTTCATAACTTCGTAAACTGAGAGCTACATACGGATGACTGAATTGCCACAACCACAGATGATATCCATTGGCACAGGTAAGGTTGTGAATGAAAATACTGCACTTTCCAGATACTAACTCAAAAGTTCCAGTTTTTTGAGACCGGTGTAGCCAGTTTTCTAAAGATCTCGGTTGTGTGACTTTATTGGTTTATTTTTGCCGCAAAGCAGCAGCTTTTTTATTTATAAAGGTATGCTGATGTCACTTCCGTGCGTCGAAGCGGTAGACGCTTAAATACCCCGATGCTCATTTATAATTAGTAATTTATATTGGATTGTTGAAAACCTCCGATAGTTGCTTTATTTAAAAGAATGAATTCATTTGTGATAAAGGGAAATCGATGCTTTTCTTTGTCACCCATTAATCCCGAAGCAGAATTAAAACCTTCAATAAATTACTTCCGTGAAAACGCTCTGTACAAACGTTTCAATGTTTTAGAGGATAAGTATTGGACCCAATTAACGGATTATATATTTTTCTGGTTAAGATGAATCTTTGTGGTTTTCTTTTGCAGTTATTAGTCAGTGGAGGTGACCACCTCAGGAAATTCCACAAAATACAATTTGACCCTCAAAATCGTTTAACGACCTCCCCATGTACTGAAATTCATTTGCTTGGAATCTTAAACCTGATATATCGCAAAATAACTCGAAATGACAACTATCACAAAACAATGGCGTCCAGCTGTCGCATATACGTTTTCAGACAATTTCGGCTCTTGTCTTGTAATTGACTTTTCCGTAACGGCTCAACTCATCCAGAGACTAATTTCGCAATACATAATTTATCCCGTGAACATTCATCCTGGTCCAAATTAGTTTGATATAATTCGGTGCCGAAGCAAATAATGTACGTACGACTAAAAGGCATAACTGGTGTCAGCCAATGATAGAAGTTAGCAAATGTATGTGGTCGACGTAGAAGTCATTCCCCTGGCAGTTTTGGAACGTAAGGAGAAACATTTTTCCTTTCAATAATTCGTTGGGTTTCTTTATGCTAGGATGAATACACGCCGATGACGAAAGCACAACATTATGTTGGGTATTTATCGGATTATTGGCACCGTGTGTTTCTCAACCGCACACGTCATAGTCTTCCTCAAAATCACAAAGAAATAAAGGTGAACTGCCTATACCTGGAAGAACCATTTTTGAAAAATAAATGTAGTTTTGGATTCGAATTTGTGGTATAAATCGACTACCCTACGTAGCTTCGAAATAACGGAGCATTTCTGTGAATTCTTCTCTTGGTTCGATCGATTTTCACAAACACCAGAGGCTTGGCTCAAAGTATTAGGACAAAGCGAATTATAGTTTATGCTATGTGTACGTCTGTAGCCGTAGTTGTGAATCAATTTTACACACAGTCTGAAAATCTACAGGTTTTATTTTGCGCCACTGTAACTGCAGAAAGTGGAGGTAACATTACATTATATTTTTTCATAGGGAACATACATCACTTACTATCTTCTCAAAACAATCATGTATGGTACCTACCGGATACAAGGATGACTCTACCTGCATCAATACATGGGGTGTTTAATAACAGTCATTGGCCCATATCTTTCAACTCGCTGGGAGTGGACGAAATCGGTTGCTTCACCTTTTCAATTGGAAATCAAGGATGAGTTATGCTCCATGTCCTCCCAAGGTTTAATAGTGTTGTCAGAATATCGGTTTACACTTTATCTAATTGGGTAGATATGATTGCTTTCAGGACTTTCATTGTGTTTCCATGTTGATGCTATGTTCTTTTCTTGGTGAGAATATCCTTCAATTCAGCCAAACTATCAGAGTTTGTATGTCCCGATCTTTGAGACGACGGCAAGTAAACAAGTCAAATAAAACAGCACTTTCACCTTTCCCACATTCTTGTCCCCATTTCTTTCATCTGAAACTTGAGGCGGTTTCTCGATCATGTGTTTTTTAAGTGTCACTAATAGCAGGGATGTCTTGAAAGGCCGCCTGTTTAACTTAAACGGCGGTTTTTGAAGAATGGAATAGTGCACGAGATACAGTCAATGGTAAATCCACTCGATGGTGCGTAATACGCACTTTAACTTGTAGTTGCGGAAAATGTCAGCCGCTGAAGTTTGGTTTAATGCCCATTCAGGCGATGGTGGAATTATGCTAACGGAAAGAAACGTTAGTGGAATTCAGGCTCATGTTCATTGAACGGTTATTTTTGTTATGTAATTTAGTAAGCAATGCCAATAAAACAGTTTTGAATAAAGCCTTTCCTTACTTGTGCATGTTTTATAATACCTAGGTTGTGTTCCATATTCCTATGCAATCATTGTAAACATTTATGTGAATTATTCCGAAATGCATTTTCGCGATGCGAATTATCCGATGGGGAATTTAGCCAAGGATAAGTTATCCCTGAAGTGAATCGATCGAGTTGACTTACTGCGGAAGCATATTTCTGTAGCATCGCAATGGCTTATTATTCACAGCTTGCCTACAGGTCCACCAGCATAACCGCGTGGGTATACTTACAATTATGTTAGTTTCTTTTGTAACGTTCTGATCGATCCAGGAGGTACAAATAAATTACAAACATCATATTGCAGACCATGGCTGAAAACGGGCAATGAGGTGTTAAAAGAAAACCTCCGTATGAACTAAGAATCAGAATTACTTACCGATTACGGGATTGTTTTGTAAAGTTGTCTCAGATATGTTGTATGTTACCGTATTATTTCTACAATGATGGAATTCCGCGAGGAAATCGGTTTCTCCAGTAGGCGAGGTTAATTTGCAAATCAGTATTTGTGGCAGTTGCTCTGACAAATGAACAAACAACATTCTTAAAACTTTATATTTTGGTCCGCACAATTATGAATCTACATAATTTGCAGGGGGAATTAAACGTTAAGTAGAACGCTTTGGATTGAGCGCTACTCATGAACGCGAGGTCATCTACAGATACAAGCAAGTTAAGGCTGCCAAACAAACCTCACAATTTAGTTACGACTGATTTGGACATCCATTCAGGTGTTCCTCATACAGGTTGGAGTATTATATTCACTGAGATTTGGTCCGTACGGCTGAGTTCTAAAGCCAAGTCCTGTGAATGACATCAGTTTGTGTGAGTAAAAAAGTGGATTGCGGGATATGACAGTATTCGATTGTTCGACAGATTGCGTGCGTTACATGAACACTCCAAGGCTATCAGATGGAAATTTGTTGACTAGCTAAAATGACTTTAGTGATCCCGATCAAAATATTTGCGTTGCTTTTTCCATTAATAGTTGATAGGTTGAAGGAAATGCTAGGTGCCATTGTCAGAAATATTTGTGCGTGCATCCTGTCCTCTGTCTGAGCTATTTCACTGTACAGTGGAAAAATTGGTAAACAAACAAAAATCCCTTGAAGACAGGTTGTTAGGTGCTCAAACTACATCCTCAAAGAGGGAATTTAATGTGCTAATTATGAACTGTATCGTCAGAAACTGCGCATTAGAGAGCTTCATAAGAAAACGGTTGACTTTTAAGGCAGATTCAACAGCCCTGAGTGAGTATACGTTTATGCTTCATTTAGTGAATGAATTAAGTGGTCAACGCACATAACCGTTCTGTTTATACTGAGTCATCTGATAAACCAACTCTCATACAGTTTTAAAGACTATTTCTAGTTCCTATTCCAAAATGCATTGGAATAAATTTTCTTTAGACGCCATAGCGGGTACTTTGAGTTCTTCATAATTGACATCTTCATGAGTTGATTAGGTTTAAAAAAGCCTTCCCTAATTTATGTTAGCTGTGTCATTTTGATTTTTCCGTTCACAAATAATTTGGACCAAGTTCGAACGGATGCGAAACATTTCAGACCTGTTAGCCATGTAAAACATAAATATACAAGGGAAACGGACCGCTTACAAGCAACAGCTGCAAGTCCACATGTTTCGGCCATTACTAACGTTTCCGTTTTGCGTAGTAACAAACAAGTAGAAACTTTCAATCTACCGATTAACAGGTTGTGATTAATATACCTTAATGAACAAATGATCGAACAGATTGGCAAGTGGTATTTGAATTGCCCATCGAAAGCTACAAGTAATTTCCGCGTATCGATAAGCATACCCAACTTATACAAAAGACCAGCATGACATGTCATTCGTCTTAAAAATCTTGTAATTTCCTTAAAGATTCAAGTAAAGTACTGAAACGCACAGGTGTGTCAGAGAACCCATTAGGAGTTTAAAACCTGTAAGAAGAAAACCCGCATTTGTAACTTTCGATGGCATCACGCTTAAATATATCGAGATAATTTAGCCAGGTGTTACTACTGGTTTAACAAACAGAAAGGTATGTAATCCTAGACCAAACCAAGCTTATGACTGTCATCTGTACAATTTAGAACTTTTAAGTTCTTCATAAATCGTGGTTCCTGAAATGCATATAAAGTGCACTTGTCCCAAATATAAGTTGTCGAGTTCCGACATGATGTTCTTCCAGTGTCACATCATTGAGTTGCGGTAAAATCCCATGTTTTTAATAGTTTGAGTTGCACTACTGTGGTTTTCAGATTTTTCATCCTATAAGGAAGTATGGACGTGAATGGGTTTGCTTCTTATGACATTGCGCCGGTCAATAACGTGTTGATTTCAGAAGTCACAACTCTGTGGTATGACAGTTGTGTGTTAATCTGTGAAACATACTTGACACACTTTTCACTAACAAACTGAGACTTTTTTTATCAAAGGTGGACTACCGAGCACTCGAATGCCAGGCATGACGGATTACTTTCTTACAACATGGGATAATTGTCGTTCGCGTGTACACAAAGAATTCAGATAGGCTGGATACAGTTTGATGATGTGGTGATGTGACCAAGTGCAGTGGCAAAGACTGCAAAACGCTGCTCTTTCCAAAGAGACTTTACTATCCTTGGTTTATACGGTGATAACAACGAGAAATGTAAAGGAAGTGGATGTTTTAGAATGCACACGCCTGTGCACGAAGGCTCGCACAACAGTTAACTAAACGGAAACCTATCTGTACAGTAACGTTTGATCAATCATTTCATTCTTAATGGCTGGATTGTTGACGGGATGTTAGCAACGGAATGGTTTTTAATCTTTAGAGCAGTTCAAACCTACTACGATCTTGTAGCCCTTGTCAGTAAAAGACGTAAATTTACTGAGTGGAAGCGCAAACAACACAAGACGGTTGACTTGTGTGCAGCGGAATCCGTAGATTCTTATGGAGTTGCACCACCGTTTCTGGTGTGATTGAAACTGAACAGCTTATCGTCTTCTAGGTTATAATGTTTTTATTTTTGTGGTAGCTAGCAACATGAAACTTTCATAGGGCTTCCGGGTGCAAAGCTGCACATATTGGGGCCCAAACTGAGTTACAGCGGAGTGGGTTGGGTATTCATTAGGTGTCAGCTATGTAAAATAGTTTGAACAAACCAATTTGCAACTATGGATCTTTTTAAGTTGGACCCATTCAACGGTCCCGAAAGTTTCTGATTTGACTCCTTTGACTTCCTTTCATTGAACGCTGCGTAAATTCATGCTTTGCACTTCATAGGTACTTTGTAATAAAAAATAACGCAAAATATAACAGCGTACACTGTTGATTAATTTTTTAAATTTAAGCTGCATTTTAAAACAATGTAAAAATTGCGGCAGATGGGAGCTTTTTGATAAGAGACCGTTATTTGGTAACATTATTGGTTTCGCAAACTACTAAATGATCCAAACATAAGCAAAAAGGCTTTTCATTTCGTTATTTGAAGATTTTATTTTGCACAAATTGTCAAGACACAATAAAGTGAATAGCGTCACTGCTTTTTTATTACAAGGTTGTTTATTTGCAATCAGGTAGCACTGGTCTTCTTAAATTGTAAACTGCTATCGTGGATGAAAAGCTGTCGCTAATCGAGAAACGAATAATGCATAGACACATAATTAGCCCACATTATATATGCTATCCAGCTGTCGATCTTAGATATAAGGGTTTTAGGTTTTATCGCTACCTAAATCCCCAAAAACTAAATGGATGTCAGATCTCAGCTATAACAACTCAGCTATCTCTTGGTTGCTTACGTTTCCGACAAAAATTCCCTTTGACATTTATATTTAAGAACATAGTTAACCGAATTCTTCTTGTTCCGTCGAGTAATGCTTTTGGTAACCTTCAGTCAGGAATCTCCATCGAATGAGAACTATATCCAGCTAGTGTCAGTTAAATTGAAAAAACGTTAAATAATCTCATTAATTTCGCTGACGTGTTTCTTTATGGATAAAGTTTCAGCTGATAATTTCCTTTCGAATAACCGGCCCGTATTTGTTTCCTTGGTTAACCTGTATTCAGTACTACTAGTTGAATTGGACATGTATCGAGATACCGCAAATTTAGCCAAAGTGAAAGTCGAGTAGCCGACTTAATCTTGCTAAAAGACATACTATTGCTTGCACAGAGGTCACAAGAGAGGCTTGTGTAAAGGAACTTGACTAAGGGTCAGCTGGAATGCACTACGAATGCGGATACAAAGGACCAGAGTCAAGTGAGGCATGGTCAGTGTAATGAAGTCGGTTTATGAGTATTTTAAAACATTGCCTAGTCAAACATTCTCAACTATCCAGTCAATAAATGCCTCTGTGCTTTTAATTCTCAGTAAACTAATGTTAAAACCACGGAGGGATTATGGAGAACATATCTGGTTAAACATAACAAAATAACGGAAAGTATTACAATGTAATAGTAGAGTGGTTCACATGAATAATGTCGTTCGTTATTTCAGTTTTGATGCAGTTGTGCGTTAACCTTCTGTGTTTAGATATTGCCGGTTTATCACGTAAAGTACTCAACGCCTGAGCTGCTCAAAATTTCAACTGTAGCACTTGAAACTTTCCTCAAAATTCTCTGGATGTATCAGGAAGTTAACTGTAATATGCAGACTGTAGAGATAGTAGGGTAAGTGAACACTAAAGGAAGATTCTTTGCAGCTATTTTGTGATCGAATGAAAATAAAACGACTATACATTCAATCACTCGGCAAGGAGTAAACTTTGTAATTGGTTGAGAGAATTCGCGCTGATGCTGTGTTACAATAAGACTTACATTATTTTGATAACCAAAACAAGGCACAGCGAAATTTCCTCACACTTTCTTTTCATTTTGTACCTGAGCAAAAAAATCTTTCATTTACTCTGGTTTGAAAATTGTAACTGACATGAACATTTTGTACAGTTTGTTACGTATATTTGCTTATTGTTCTTACTAGACGTACCACATTCTTTGACCGGTCTACCGTCAGCTACCAACTGCAGGAACTTGTCATAAGTTACAGTATTATGACTGAGATATCGATCTATTTGGTAATGTGAAATGCCACCAATATGAGGTTGTTTACTTGCTTGAAAAGTGAAAATTAGTCAAAGACAGTGAAAGAGCTTGGTACCTACAGCCGATTCCAATTCACTATTTTTTTCATATTAAACGGTGAAGTGTGAAAATCATCTACTGGAGTCTGACGAAAAATAGCAGTGAGGGAATTGCAAAAAAACAACGAAGTTAGTGGAAGCCGTAGGATGAACAAATCCTACAAAACTTGAAAGAAATTTTGAGCAGCTTTCATCTAATATGGCTACAAATACGGCCGAAATAAATATGGGAGATGTATGCTCGAATAACATTTCGTTTACTTTTTGCAGTTACATTTACGAAATTATGGCTGAGTGAACAAGGGAGTGAGTGCGTATGGATAGGATAATAATTATTATAGCTGGCAACCATAGTTCGGTTCTATGGTCACATCAGGTATGTCTGAATACTAACATTTTTCCCTTCCAATCATAAAAGGAATCGAGACAAGCAATGATATTGTGTGAACGGGTGAGTAAAGGCTAGTAATAGGCAACAAATGAGTGCTACATATGACATGCGTGCATCAATCTGCAAGCAAGTGAAACGAACAGAATACAGTCAGTCAGTTCACATTGGATTCACCCTAACAAACTGAAGATAAACATGATATGAGCAGACAGAGAAATCGTGGGAAAACTACTAGAATCCGGCATTGAAGAGATGGAGGATTAGATAAAAATTTCAATTAGTTATCTCCCCGTGTACAATGGGTTACGGGGGTGATGCTAAGTTCACAACCATCCGCTTCTAAGTAGACAAAGGTGAATTTCTTGAGGTGTATAGCTAGTTCTTCAGAAAAAGCTAGAGTAAATTTGCACACACTTAAATAATCAACATGAAAAGTCTTCGGAAAAGTTCTGTGGCAAGATTTGAGCAAGCGTTTTGGTAGGGCACTCTTAACCATTCCAGTTTTGGTATCCAGAAGCTATTGCAAATTATGTCGCGGGATTCATGTCGTTACTACCCTCACTGTTTTACTCAGTTGATTATTAGTTTTTGCATATAACTGAGAAGAACTAATGAAAGGGTGCTCGAGAAATGCTTTCAGTTCAGTTTCTGAAGCAATTCGGAAATATGACAAGTGCACTCCTGACCAACTCGGAAGACAACGAGTTCTTCTCTATCTTTTAAACTGAAGTAATGACTGCTTAGGAAGTTTGTGAAAAACTGTTTTAAATCGTACTGAGAACTTTGAAACATATGTCGAAAGTTGAGGCATTCGTTTGTAAGCCCGTTTTGGAATGCAATTTTGATCTGTTTGGTTATAGCCTAAGTCAGGGTTAATTTTTAAGGGCATCTTAAGAAAGGTTTACTTTAATGTAGATGTAGTTTCGCAAGATTGCCCTTTCCTTTCATATGCACATCCAAAACGTTGCCACATTTGATAGAAATTGGGTAATCAATTAATTCTTCAGAACTGTACTATGGTGTCTACTCTGAACATCATTGTCGGATTTCTCAAAAATTCATTTTGTTGATATTTCATATCAAACTTTAATAATTTCTTGGCTAGTGGTCATAGTCAATCATGATCTACAGTGTAAATTTGTCTAGAAAGTCGTCTTCAAAAAAGAAATTCTAGGCTTTTCTAAAGGTCGGTTACATCAAAATGTGTTAACACAACATAAATGCTCTTAGCTCATTAATGTCTTCATTCGGTTCGATCAGAAAAAGTTATCTGCTACTACCCCGTAGTCAAAAATCTCCATGTTCATCAAGTTACGATGCCCTGGGGACTTCCAAATTTATTACGCTATTGTTCATAACTGAAATTGTTCGGATACGCATTTACAAAACACTGACCAACACTTATTCGGGCTCACTTTCTCAGAATTGTAATTAATCTATTCGCACCGATTATTAATTCATTGTTGCGATAAACTGAACACGTTATTCATGCTTTTCGTAAGTGAAAGTTAACGAAGACGAACATAGGCGAACCCTTGACGTAATCAAAAACCCTGAGTCCAAACAACAACTTCGACTAGGTAGCAAATCCGACTCAGCAAATTCTACGGGTGAATGGACTGCCCATAAAATATTCGGGTATTTCAAGCCAATGAATCCCAAGTTTTAAAAATGTTGCCAACAATCCCTGCAAAACTAGCCGTAGCAGCCAACCTTACGATCGTCTTTCCGTTGTTGCCAACTACAAACTGAAACCTTAAATTTGTATGAATAATGCGGAATGACTTTTCTATGGCGTGAGTTATCGTTTTGCTGAATAAGAATGATATTACTGATTAACAGAAGGGGTAATATTTTGTTTAAATCACTCATGTATCTTAATACACTTATCTTATTTAACTAGTCGCCCCACCTATTTCAGCTATCGGATTGCGGTTTGAACCATCGTACACCTGTCTGTGGGACCAAGTTGCATACCACTACACTGTTTGTCTACATCTGAACGTTCTGCAATGTTGGAGTTCTCGCCCCTGTCCCAATCAGTTGTTCAGCTTGGTACTATCAGGCTGGACACTTCACTAAAGAGGTCGTGTTGGAACATTAGTTTGAACAAGTAAGCAACAGGAGAAGGTGCACTCTGTTCAAACCATATCTGTCAAAATCTTCATGCTCATCAGGGGTGGTTTTGTGTAATGTTTATATCATCAATCGATAACAGTCATGTTAAATTCTTCACGCTTAACTGGCATCGAACAAGCTCATAAACTATTGAACCCATGCATTTCATTCAAGGTGAATGAAATTTGGACAAAAATGTATGAATATATATTTATATATTCGTTTAAACCGTATAAGATTGCATAATTCTACGGTATGTATCGTCCACGATAGTTCATTGCAATTTTATTAGCTTAATATATGCATCACACTTTGTTATAACATGATATTGTGTAGCCCTTTGTTCGTGTACATTCTCTCAAAACTGAGCAGTACAATTTTAACAAGTGTGCATACACTTTTGTTACTGATGGGTTAGTAATGGATTGCTGTAAAGAATAAAACGTGTAAAATAACAACTCTTTTATTTCTGTTATACTGGTAAATAGGCATAAACCTTAAGTAAGCGCACTGAACGCTGTACGAACGACCATCTAATTTAAGCCTACCTCCAGTGAATTTGTTGTAACCTCTACAGTGAATTCTATGTTTGTCTAATCGAGGCACAGTGGCAGATGGCTGCATAAGTTGCAAATGTACTGTTCATTCACACTGGCTTGTATTTTCGTTTGTCCTTAACATCGAACTGTTCAAGATGCGACCGTGCGTTATCAACTGTTCTTGGTGCTCATTCATTAAAATCAGATAAAATTTTGTCAAGCATTTCTTTCTGGGAAAGTTAGCTGGAAGGATTGCGAAAATAAAAATGCCTTGATTTTCACTGTACAAGCATAGAATTACTGTATCTGCAATATAAAACATGGTCAGAAACAGTAAACCTGCAAAAAATAGTGACCGACAAACAGCGGTGAATGTACCTTGAAATCACAACATGATATTCACTACCAAGGCTGTCCAACAGCTGGATAAATACGTTTGAGATCACAACATCAAGAACCAGACAAATGAGTCTAATTTTGTGAATTGGCCAGCCATTCTCCACTCCACCTACCCCCATCTCTAAAACACTTGACTGATTGCGCTTCCTTCTGTCTCCCGTTCACTTGAGTACGCAGTCGTCTGTTGATGAGGAAGGTGGCTTCCTGTTGCAATCAAATCGAATTACAACTCGTGGTACATCCGTTTGAAATTGGTTTGTGGCATGCCAAATCAGTGTGTGGATGACTGAGTCAAACTCTCACTCTTCCCTAGCTGACGGAAGGAGCGCACTATTTTGAAACATCGTATGAAGACAAACGGCGTAACTATTTCATCAAAATTACTCGCCGCAAATAATCTGTAACTATTCGCAATCAAATAATTGTTTTTTGGTTGTCTGCCTCCTAATTACAGTGCAGTCATGCATAGCCTTGAAATATTCGATCTGTGGACAAAGAGGTATTTTGAGCCGACTGAACGAACTTTCAATTCTTCACTTGTGAAACATTATTGTTTTCTGCTTAAAAATATTTGCTTATAGTTGATGTTTAATTATTTTGAAAAGACATGCTAGTAGTGGTATATTGCACGAGCTTTGTTCGAACTGATTTCCCTGCATCTTATCAAGTACATACTGCAGAAATGAAAATTACAAAATATGCATAAAATTGTGACTTACGGAGAGTGTTCGGTCCAGGTATGCGAAAAAAAGAAGAGGAAATTCACTAACACTACCAAGGTAGTGCTAATTTAATGAACAGTTCCTTTCACACACACAATGGCGGCTTCAGACGTTTAATAGCAATTGCCTCGGCAAAGTGAAGCAAGCGTTTATTCCGGTGCGCAAAAATGACTGAGATGCCGATGGATTGCCAATCTCGTGATTTGTCTCGAGCACATGACGCGCAATGGACGAAGCCGGTGCCTTGTGTGAATGACCTTTGGCCTCATTCGCACAGATTTCAACGCGTTGGCTGTCGCGGTTGCACGCCCACTTGGGCAAATGCTCTGCCATCCTTCCGAGAAGAAGCCAAAATCAATGACCCAACAGTACTGGAGAAACGGATAACGGCGGCTTTAAAAGTGCTACTTAAAGCTAACCTCATTAACGAGACAACCTTTAAATTTCTTAAGCCGATTGGTTCTCAAACGCCTCAGCTTTATGGTTTACCAAAAACTCACAAACCGGATATTCCACTCAGGCCAATTTCGTCGATGTGCAACTCGCCTCAACACAAACTCGCGAAGTGGCTTGTTAGAATGCTAGAACCAGTTAGACGGTCCCTAGCCAAATATGTTTTGAAGGACAGCTTTGAGTTGGTTGACGTATTATCGAAAGTCAGCATTAACGGAAAACTGATGGCCTCGCTGGATATTGAATCAATGTTCACTAATGTGCCCATAAATGAAACTGTGCGGTTTTTATGTGATTACATAAGCTCTAACAGAATATCACTCCCTATCCCGATGTCTGAATTAGAACACCTACTATACCTGTGCTAGCCATTCAATAGGTTAACCGGCATTGGCCAGCTGGACACAAAGGCCTCACTCACACACCTACTGGTCTTATTCCTTCGGGTTTACACCGGATACGTGGTGTGTGAGTGGAACTGCAAGTGGTGCAGCGCAAGCCACTTGCGGTGATGGTTTATAGCGCAGGCGTCCTTTGGCTTCGGTCACTGTGACAGGCTAATCCGTTTCGGATGCCGCCAACCAAGAACTATACCTGTGCACAACAGATGTTCAGTTCAAATTCCAGGAGAGAAGTCTCGCACAGATCGATGGAGTGGCTATGGGAAGTCCTTTAGGTCCAATCCTTGCGGACATTTTCGTTGCCTATATAGAGTGCAAAATGGATCAACATATTGCAGCGAACGCCTTTTTTCGAAGATATGTGGACGACATTATCGTGATCGCCGACAGTAAACAACAGATTGATACGCTAATGAGGGAACTGAATTGTAGTCACGCAAATCTACGATTTACGATGGAGTTAGAAAACGACAACTGTCTGCCGTTTTTGGATGTACTGATCCAACGCAGAGCTGATGACACCGTAAGACGGTCGATCTACCGAAAGTCTACATGGACAGGGCAGTACTTGCGATATGATAGCTTTGTCCCAGTTCAGCACAAACGGGGTTGAGTAAGGACCTTATTTGATCGAGCTAGAAAAATGTGTACAGCTGATACAATCAATGAAGAGTACCATCGTCTTGAAGACACCTTAAAAGCAAACGGCTATCCACAGTGGTTTATAAGACGATTCAGTACACCACAGATCAACAGCCAACCCCTCCATTTAGCTGAACTGAAAGCTACATTCATTCGACTTCCCTTCAAGTGCGACGATATCTGTTCACTATTGAAAAATCGGTTAGTTTCCGTTGTTAAATGAGATTTTTACGCGGCCAAAGTAGTTCTCAGCTTTGACACCACGAAAATGCAAACGCCCACTATCAAGGACCGCCTACTTCTCCCCCTCATGTCGCACTGCGTGTACCAATATTCGTGTGGGTGCAGTTCCACCTACATTGGAGTGACGGAGAGGCAGCTGCAAGTGAGGATGGCAGAGCATTCGCCCAAGTGGGTGTGCAACCGCGACAGCCAACGCGTTGGAATCTGTGCGAATGAGGCCAAAGGTCATTCACACAAGGCACCGGCTTCGTCCATTGCGCGTCATGTGCTCGAGACAAATCACGAGATTGGCAATCCATCGGCATCTCAGTCATTTTTGCGCACCGGAATAAACGCTTGCTTCACTTTGCCGAGGCAATTGCTATTAAACGTCTGAAGCCGCCATTGTGTGTGTGAAAGGAACTGTTCATTAAATTAGCACTACCTTGGTAGTGTTAGTGAATTTCCTCTTCTTTTTTTCGCATACCTGGACCGAACACTCTCCGTAAGTCACAATTTTATGCATATTTTGTAATTTTCATTTCTGCAGTATGTACTTGATAAGATGCAGGGAAATCAGTTCGAACAAAGCTCGTGCAATATACCACTACTAGCTTGTCTTTCCAAGTTCATTTCGGGGAAAGCTTGTTTCAGTTTAATTATTTGTAGATCAGCGTCGATTTTCAACCCCAGATGCTGTTTTTGAGACGCAGATCGAGTGTACTCATTATGTCGACAAAAGTACTATAGTTTAGTTAACAGGTTGTAACACATAAAGACGCCTACTGAAACCCATGTTTCATAAGCGCGTGTAGTTTTGCAGCTCAGATTGAAATTACTGTTCACTGATTGTAGAGAAATGTACACTGAACAGCACGTGCTCGTGAGAGATATTTTAAGCTACATGGAAGTATCAAGACAAAAATTTGCATTATTTCAGGACCTCACTATGGGCATATACATACACCTGATTTTATTTTCAATAGGCACATGTGAGACTATCGATGGGGAATCCAGCTTAACCGTAATTGCTTTAACAACACCAAAGGATCTGTGCAGGAATTTGTTGCAGCAGCATTTGTTGCAACGTCAAAACTGTTCAGGCACAACCTGTTTATTGCCTATGAGAAAAAAGATATTGAACCATTTCGGTCGAGGTCTATGCAGTGCTATCAAAGAGAACATAATGTATGCTGATTTTTACCACCTTTTGTGCACGACCGTTTCCGTTTTTATTTTTGCTCACTACATAGCAATAGTTTGAATGTAGAGTCGAACCGTCAACCCTTCGCGTCACTAGGTAATGCACCTTTCCGGTCGGTCACCAGCTCCATAAGCGCTGATTTTACGGAGGAAGTGTGTAAGTAATTAAGTTATAAGGTTTAGTTCATGGTGTTCGAAGAAACACTTTGATGCTTCTTATCTTAGACCATGTGTGGGGATCAGTTTTTAAGTGGAGTATTGAAACACTTGCGAGTATGGAAAACCAATTCGGTTGTGATGATACGTCCCACAATGTGATGAACAAATTCACCTTCAGTGATTCATCATCAGGTAAACTTAGTTTATTTTTCAAGTTGAACATCACCCACAATTGATCGCAGCTGTCGCATCCCCATAGAATTTCCAGTCAGCCCCATTCAAAAAGAAGCACTAGACTCGAGTTTCGCTTTCGCTTGGAGTTAACAGACAGTAACTGTGTCTCCGTTTCGAGACGATCGGGCAACCTGATCATTACTCACAAGCGAAAGTGGTTGAGCGTTCACATATGATA
>JTDE01000167.1:122530-175155 GCA_014338405.1 Paragonimus skrjabini miyazakii | reverse complement strand
CGTGGTTCAAGTCCCGGCAGTGGCGATGATATGCACTACTGACGAGCTCTAATGAGAGCGAAACTCGAGTCTAGTGCTTCTTTTCGAAAGGAGCCGACTGAAAAGTCTATGGGGATGCGACAGCTGCAATCAATTGTGGGTGATTTTCAACTTGAAGTTAACCAAATCCCCTACTACTCATTAGTTCATTTTTGTCAGAATTTGTCACAGAGACCAAAGTTTGAACAATCACTGACAACCTACAGGCAGACAATCAGACAAATTAGATTCATGTCATGATCAAAATATCATTTGATCAACCGTTCTGTTACCTTTAAAAGTGAATTGTAAGTAGAAAAACCATGGTTTGAAACTTGGATACAACATTTCGCGAAAACAAAATAAGTGGAAGGCGATAATTACTAGTAGATGAGACAAAATTCCAGACAGTTGAAAGGAGGATAGAACACACTGAATCATGAAATGATTTGGAACTGATTGTACTTGGATTGTTCTGTGGTGTCACAGAATAATTTTTAGTTTTGACATTTCGGTTACCGCAAACGGTTTTGTCAAGGGAGGTCTGCAATCAGATGATTAAATGAATAAAACGTATGAGATTGGCATAACGTTGATCGAGCTCCGGTCCGGTAGATTCGCGTTTGGTTATCTAACAGTCGGTCACCAACACACTAACACAGTCCCGTGTATAAAACATGGACGAAGTTGATGCCAAAATTGTACGCTTTGCTGTTATTTATGCTGCCAATGTTTTACAATAATCTAAGATGGATGTCGAGTGATAGATCTTGATAGTTATCTAGGTACTATTGCGGTGAGGATACGAAGTGAAGTGTTAGTTGCGTCTAACAGAAGCTTCTTGATTATTCAATATAAACACCTGAAATATTGTAGCAGATATCAAGATGTTTGAGTTCCATGTGATGTATATGTTGTGTCGTTATACCCAGAGTATTCATGAAAAGTCAAGTTTGCAAACAGCTGTTTTTGGTAGCTCTCATTAGAGATATACGCATACATGAGATTCGTTGGACTTATATACAAAACTGCAATATAGTTCAGTGCAATTTTAACAATTATGGAAACTGTGGTTGATTGTCTAATCAGGTGATGGTGGGTTTGTTTGTGTTTGTGACTGTTATCGATGACAGGGGTAATCACAATCGGATTATCTAGACCTCAGCTGTGCGTGCAAAAGAAATTTGTACAGGTCCTCCACCACCCGTGATCAACCGCGCTCAGACCATGGAAACTTCATTTGCCAAATAACCCGATTAACACGTTATCACATGTCGGTCACTTGCTTCATGTAAACATAACACGCAAACAAACACAACACCACCCGATTAGACAATCATCCACAGTTTTAATGATTACGGTCTATTTCTGTTAGACAACTAGTTTCGTAAGCTAACTATTACGGATTATTTTCAACAGTGCGTTTTGTCTCTGATGTTAACATCGTTTATTTATTTGATAAAGATATAGTGAACCTATCTGTTTGTTATTTTTTATCACTCTTTGAAAAGGTCAACAAAAACAAATGTTTGTTCCAGTGTTCTTCTGAATGATGCTAGTGATTAGTCGGCGAAAAAATCACCCCGATGTTCGCCATGTAACTCATACGCAAATGACATATATGCAGCCTACAAAACATGTCTAAGGATGACCTATAAGAAAATCATGGAGGTGAACATCATTTCCTTAATGGGTAATCGCAGAAAATATACGAATGTTGTAAACTTCTATCTGAAGAAAATTAAATTCAGCCAAACTTTAGAGCAGCAGTATAAATGAATATCTTAATGTGAAAACAATCAATCGAGCGTTGGAATTCACAGAAAAAATATTTGTAGAAGTAATCTGTCACTTGGATGAACAATTATTTGTACCGTGAAATATTGCAAAAATTAAGCAACTCATAGTCAATAACTGAAGAGGTGAAATAATTGATTAAAGAGTATTAGTTCAGTCTGGCTTTCATATTACAGGGAGATCAGTAATACTTGTTGATTTGTACGAAGTAGGAGAAAAGAAATTATCCGAAATCTCGTAGTTTTAAAGCTCACAACTTCGTAGTAATTTTGTACCGAAACTACAGACAAGCAACTTGGGATATGCGCAGTTGGCGACAGATTATAGTAAACTGTTGACAAGAAACTTTTTATAGTTTTTGGTGTGAATTGTTGATCAAGTGCAGAAGAGGTTGCAAACCTTTCGCATAATCGTAGAAAAATGCATCATGTTAGAGCGTGCTAAAAGTAAGTAATTTTCGTCATCGTAAAACAGGATAATTTCACCAATGAAGCAAATGACGATCAGACGAAAAGTCAGGAACCATCGTATTGGAAAAATATGTGTTGAAGTTGCGATGAGCATCAACTGATCAAACAAAGTTTCAACAAGTAAAGAAGACAGTGATATAAGACGTTATGTATATCTTACGTTGCAATTACACGTATGAGTTTCCAGCACTCTAACTCTACTATCCCCGGAATCACACTATGCCTATTTCCATACTGGTTTCTCTTTTAGGCATAAGAATTTATCTTTCGTGCAAAAGCCTTTCGTTTTAGTGCAGTAGAATTTCTCCATTGTATTTTCAGGCTGTGGAAGTGGCTTGTGATTGGTCTAGTGGACTCATATTTTGCGGCCTTTTTGATTGCGACTGCTCGCATTGGCTACTGCACTAGGACAATGTCCGAGGGAGCACGTGAGCTGTGAAGGCCGTTATGTGGTCCAATCAGGGTATAGAGTCCAGCCCAGAGGGGGCAGAGGGCACAAGCCAATGATTGGACCACATAACGGCCTTCACAACTCAAGTGCTCCCTCGGACATTGTCCTAGTGCAGTAGCCAATGCGAGCAGTCGCAATCAAAAAGGCCGCAAAATATGAGTCCACTAGACCAATCACAAGCCACTTCCACAGCCTGAAAATACAATGGAGAAATTCTACTGCACTAAAACGAAAGGCTTTTGCACGAAAGATAAATTCTTATGCCTAAAAGAGAAACCAGTATGGGAAAAGGTATAGATTGGAATGCTGCCCCAATATATTCTGGCGATGACGACATATTGGGACATTGTATAATCACCCGTCTAACTCTTGAAACAGAGCTTCAATGGTTATTTTATTCGAATTTATTTTCAGATAAACGGTGGCTTGGACAACAGTGTCTTAGTACTATTTATAAGTAGCTTAGTAAGTTTGGTAACTTAGAGACCCCATGACGAAACGTTTGGACGTTGGCCAGATAAGAACAGCAGTCTCGCTGAAGAACAAGAACTGATCACCTTCATTTTCGAACCTAGCGGTTATCCAAAACGTTTAAAGAAAGAAACGATTAAACCAAAAAACGGAATTCGACAAAGTAGAAAAGAAGAGGACCAATTTAGGACTGTTATTCTTAAGGTGATTACTTCACGCACCATAGAACAAAATTATTGCCAACTTCGTTAGAACGAACTTTCGGTACGGCGGAATTCAGTATAAGTTTTGTTTAAAAAAACAACTAACTGTGACCTCAGTCGAAGCAGATGAAAACAGTGGTGCTGTCTCACACTCCACCTGTTAGTCTTCGTGCATCTGAAAGTGACGTCAAACAGATAGCACAAAGAAACGCCAAACTTTCGGAGTGAGGGGACTCTTGTCCACTTGGCTGCAGACGTCCGTGTTACTCTAAAACAGCAAAGTCGCTGAGTGACGCAAGCCAGCATCAGCGGTGACGGTGCTGACTCAGTGTGTGCAGTTGCAATTTTATGAAGGAAATTCAATTAGAGATTCGGATTTTTGCTGAAACGGTTGTAAACAATCATCTCAGACTGCATATGTTGGCAAAGCAACAGTTGTTAGTAAACCGGAACTTGCTTCTGAAATAATAACCTCTTCTCAATGATCATTGTTTACCATATTAAACGTTCGGTATAAAATATTTCTACTAAGTAGTGCAGCAAGTTTGACGGGTTTTGAGACAAAACTTCGAAAACCTCGGTTTTGGCTGGATTTAAACCAACGAGAGAAACAGTGTACCCAAACGCAGTCAGTGCTGTGCCAGCAGAACCACGAAATCATGCTGGAATTTTACGGTCGGAATCAGTCATTCAAACAACCCACTGTACCTTATGGAGTTCACCGAATAAACCAGGGGATTGACTGCTGCTTCAAGATTTCTCATAGAAGTGTCGCAAGAATCCACCAGCGCCACTGATCAGCCGTGAAGTCGTATCACTAATAATTGGTTTGACGGGTTTGACATTTTCAAAGATAATTGCAGAATTCCGCGTATCCGCTGAATCCGAACAAATGGTAAAACAGAATGCTTGCATACAACAACAAACAGAGCTACGAGACCACAATGGAAACTTATATATTTCACATTTGAGTTCAGTCACCTACGCAACACTCTGTATCGTCTGGAATACACCAAACAATTTGGAATATTGACTGTCGTTCTTGAGCGTGGCTTTCCAACTCAACCGGTAGAACGCCTGCTACATTTGAACATGGTTTTAACCCTAGTTGGAATTTATCCGAAGTACTGAGTTTTCGCAGTTGAGTCCTTCTCAATACAAAAATCTAATTTTTTATAGCAAATTTTCAAATTTTCGGTTTAAGATGAATTATTTGCAACTTATAGTTTTGCATTTTAGCGGTGTCTTTTGAAGTTTCAAAAGGAATTATCTACCTTTAAAAGATTTAGGGAGTTTCCTCACAATCTACACAGTGTACTGCGTCGAGGGAAACATTACTACTAACTAGAAAGGGAAAACGTCAAACTAAACTGCCTGAATTCATAACTCTCATCAATACGCACTACAGAATTATAAAAATTGGGATAATCAGGTGCGTAATGGTTTTTAAATGCAGTTCGCCCTGGTCTTTGAAACACAGTGTATATACAAGGCTTTGGGACTACTCTTGAAATTGAGCGGAATGCGCGGCATGATGTAAACTTTGGCGACCTTACCTACTTATTAACTCGTCCATATTAGAAAGGCTTTCTTTCACTGGTGGTGGTGGAATTCACCTAGGTATTCGTTGGTCGGATGACTGTCACATTCCTGCAACGCTTTAACTAATGCTGCTTCACTCACATGAAGTGACTGATATCTGGAATTTGTCATTTATACCCGTTTCCGCCCAAGTGGTTACCTTCCTGGTGTACAACACCACCGTTTTTGTGAACCGTTTGGGATGGTACTGGGTCCGGTCACTTTCAATTTCCGAACAACATGTCCCCGTGGAACTGAGCAGCAAGCTGTGACATAAGGCACACCTAATATATTCGTACTTTTCATGGTCATGTCGAAATTGAACTGGCAAGTCTTCTCATCCGTGGTCTCTGATATTTTGACATGTACTGGAGCAAAAACCATTGAGAGTTTCGTAATGATAAATAGACAGAGGCATCAAAGCTCTGCAGCCTTCATAAGCAACAATAAGTCGGTCGATACTTAGAACATAAGAAATGTTGCAACATTCAACATCTTTTCCTAATTTAGTCACCATAGCACGAGTCGAAACTATAAATAATTCATAGGTTTGTAAGTGAGTGGATCGATAATCCAAGCCACAGGATAGAATATGTGGTAGTATTAAAAAAACACGTATAGTAGCGAACAAAAAAAGGATTCACAGCACTCAGCTAGCACAGTTCACATGTCTGAGGCTTGATACTTTTAGTCAGCAAAGCCGGGAAAAGTAAATTAATCTAGGCTGGCGTATTTTGCTCATGTGAAAAATCTCGCTGTCGTCTGGGTGCATCGTTACGCATGTACATTCTACTTCGCGCATTGTTAGCCAGCTGAACATTGATGGCCTATATGTTATTCTTCGATTTAACCAATTTCACACGCACCTACTACATTTGAATTGATGCAATATTCTGAGTGCCAAACATGGTTGAATAGAAAGTGAAAAACTCACCAAGTTAGCTGTAAGAGCATCAGATGTATTGTTATAAGCTTTCTGGGTCAGTTATTGCATTATCATAGTGGGATACTCAGTGATTCTCAAGTTGACTTATTCATAGTGACTGCTTTTGCATTTGACTCTTGAGAACGAACGAAGTGACAATGTGAGGTAGAAAGATCATCTCATTCACCTTAGGTGAACAAGCAGCTGATTATACATGGAATAAATGACAGCCATACTAAACTGTTCAAATAATCCACCGTGGGGAGTTTCGTGTCAACTTTGAAACATCTATTCTTTAATCTCAGTACACATACTCTCCCATCCAACGATTTTTGGCGAAGCAATGGTGCATCCATCTGCTTCAAACATTTCAGTCGAATGATGACTAGCTGAATCGGCGATATTCAGCTTGATTCATTTTGGGTGAGGTTATTCGAGAGAATGCACAGGCAGAAACGTAACGCGACCAAAATTAGAGTACTGCTCTTTTCGTGTCATGCAAGTCGACCAGTGCTTCGACCTTACGATATTTGCTCCTTATAAACATCTTGGTTGTTAAACGCTTAGTCAGGTTATGACTGTTTTTGACCAATGTCTACTTCAACGTTGCCATTTTTTACGTAAAGAGAGTACACTCTGAATCCATTTAATGTAGTCAAGTCAAACCTCGGAAAGTCAGTAATCCGGTGTCCTTGTGTTCCAACTACAAATACAACGAAAGCTGACAGCCGCGGGGTGTTGTTCGAACTGGTGCAAATCTGATGGTTCGTTCAGATATTAGTAATCATGACTACGCATGGTTTCACTTGACGTATCAGTACCCGACTTCATAGGAGTTGTTCTTCTAAGCCTTAAAGCTATCTGACCGTTGTGGACAAAAAGCAGTTTACAACATGGACGGAACTGCTGTTAATTACGTTGCAGAGATCATTATGTTCGAAGTACAGTGTGTGGTACAATAGCGGACGTAGACACAACGTATGCATTCCTTCTACTTATTAAATCTCATCGGGCTGCTTACAGAACTGAACACAAAATGCTTTATTTACAAGGTCACTGTTCACTGCTAAACGTCTGAATGATGTATATCAACAAGAGACATATTTCTGCATCTGGAGATTATATTTTGAGGTTACTGTTGAGATGCCTAGTCAGCGCGATAGTCAGACAATGGAATCCCACGTTTGGATAATACTGAGCCAAGGTTTGGTAAAGACCAGTTAAGACCATCCTTGTGTGAACTTGGTTGATAGTCTGTGCGTGGTGAATCACTTTTAATGCCAGGGATATATTGGAGCAATGTAATTAGGTTTCCCAAAAATGTATCTTCGAAATAAAACAAACAGTTATGATTTACAACCTGTTGACTGTTCCGTATATCGTCGATACCTCCAGAAGGTGACTGAAATGGCCAAGTTATCCGATTCAGTGAGTTGTTTTTCATCAAACATATACGTGACATCATAACCTGCTTGACTGATGGATTCGTGAGAATATGCACTAAAGGACACAGTTAGGGGTGAATTCACATGTGTTTGTGTCGATTGTTCTAACAATTCGAGTACTTGACAAGATTTACAAGAAAAGCTATGCGACGTACGGTTTCACTTATTATGAAGGAAAGAGAAGTAATATTTCGCTCTTTGATCCCTCTAGGTTTCAATCCGGTGAGAAAAGTCACGCGATGGCATTGTTACCAGATCATTCATGCTGTCAGATTGTCGGACAATCCCAACAACAATCTAATAATGCGTTTACGGCCAAATATAGCCCCAGCTATGTAAGACCCGATCTAGTTTTCTCGATACTATGTAGGCCAGTCGCTTGCCCAGAAACATATCTGAACTGGTCGGAACGCCTTTCTGCCTGAAACAGCTATTATTTTGGTCAACATACTTCATTGAGCCATAGTAAAATGTTTACTTAGCTGAGGACAGTGAGGCGACAAATTTCGACAATTACCGATGCCACACAAGTTTCCCTGTGCAAGACACTTCTTCATTTGAGAATTATACAGACTCACCCACTTTCATTAAATGGGGCTAACACTCAGTATTCATGTAAACGATAACCCATTTTGAAATACCTAACTAACTATTATATGATTTGAACGAAACAAACACCTCAGCTTTTGACGGTGAAGATTACGGCGCCTTTGTTCACGTAACAGAGACCTGGTCAAGGCGTGAAACGGAGCACCTTAGGTTGAAATTGCTTTTTCTGTAGACATTTCACCAAAGAGATTTCATAACCTGAACTTTTTTTAAAGTTGTTATCGCTCTTTGTATTCTGAATCAACTTTCAGGCATTACCAATTCCGAAAAGCAGCAAAGGCTGCAGTTTTGTTTTTAGCAAAACTCTGGCCTAGTAACTATCCGAGTTATAAATGGAAACTCAACTGTGGTGCAGGTTCTCATAAGGGAATCCTATTGACAACTGTGAGCGCAACTGAGGAATTGAATATGTAGTTCGGCCGGAGCTGGAGTCTGGTGTGACATAATTATGATATACAAAGACATTATGAAAATCCACAAAACATTGCTCATCAGCTTCCCAGTATCCTGTGACTTAAACTTGACGAGAAGTTTTAAGTCTAACGTCGTCGTTTGGAGTTAAGAGGATAGTTACTGTATATCTTCTCGAGGCGGTCGGACAGTCTGAGTGTAGCCTGCAAGCGAGTGCAGTTAAGCGTTTACATTTGATACGTCAGTCGTGCCTAATACGTAGTGAAGATTATAATAGTCAGCACAATAGTCTGATTGAAGTGTGACTTAAGTTTAAATCTCGTGGTGTCATGGGCAGTTCAGATGTCGATGATTCTAAACTAGCTTCAAACGATAGCAATATATTTGCGGCCAAGCGACACGCCAAATACATAAGACAAGTGTCGGAGTGAATACCAGGTTTGATTTATAATATGATGATTGCTGCGTGAAGCACATTCTCTTGGAAGTATGCAAACAAACCATAAGAAGAAAGCTGAAGTTGATTTGAGAACATTCCGTATGATCAATAACACCAGGAAAACGTTTTTACCAACGATTGATTGTGGGATTACTTACAGTTTAAGAGGTGATTATGGATCCTGATAGGTTAATGTACCCAGTTATCTGGAGGATTCTCCCCAACCTAATAACAAAACCACCTAGGAGGCTTTTAAATTAAAACATGTCAAACGATCATAAAACGAAATTCGGGACATGCTTACAAACAAAGCTATCTGCAAAAGTCGACTTCAGTCTTTAGACCATTACCTTTGCTTCTGTTAGTCCCATAATCAAAACAGTGCTATTGAAATGCAGCCCAAAAGAATTTTCAAGTCACACAGCTCCATCAAATCACCGTTGCTGTTTAAGATAATATACAACGCCTTATCTATTTGTTACGGAACACATGCCAGCGACACCAGAACAATCTTTTCCGGGTAGATACAACACCGGGGAACCAGAGTGACAAAAGCTACTCAAGCTAAAATAACCGAGTGATGTTCCTAGGCTCATAGGCTTATAGGTCGCAACAAAAGGGAGAAAGATTTTTGTTTGTGCGTTCCTGTCTCCGCGGAGGTGGATAAAAAATTATGTTCGACGGTTTATAGATAAAAAAAGTGAAAGGAACTAACTGAAAGGCAAATTCAATAGAGGTGCTGGTTACAATCATTTCAGTAACGAACATTGAAAGACAACGAAACAACATTCAGTCAGACATGCATAGTTAGTGACCTGTGAGACTGAGCTGATATAGTGGTTAAGAATCTCTCTCATGTATATGCCGACCGAGTAATATTGCCAAACTCCCAACCAAATCGTCAGTGACTACAGAGTTGGTCAGTGCGTTCCACTGTGAACAGATCCTAACTGTGAAGCAGTTCTTTCTGCAGAGTAGCTTGCCCCTTTGACTACTCAGGTTCAGTGGATGACCTCTTGAATGTTCATTATTTAGTAGCAGATGTGCCAACGGATGACCCAGAATGTGGTATATTTTGCAGACAAAAATTAGAGCTCTCCTGAGGCGTCTGCAATTAATTGAGAATTGACCTAATTCTACCAGTCGTTGCGAGTGAGGAGTTATCCTTAGCCACATAGTTATTTTAGTGGCCCTATCTCTGAATACTTTTAAAGAGTGCCAAATCTTTTTCTAGTAATGGACGACAGACCTGTATGTTCGTTTCTATGTGTAGGCGAATTATGGAGGCAAACACGATGGGCAGAAATTCAGGGTGGAAGGTTTAGAACTATTTATGCTTCACTAAATCGTGGCGGCACTGTTACTAAGAAAGCTCAAACTGTTACGCACAGCTTTGTGTTGGTACGGTTATAATCGGTACAATTTTAATGGCGAACGGGCGTGACATTACACTTGTTGACATTGAACGTCAAGTTATTTTCGGTGGACAATTAATTTAGACAGTTCAACTCGTTCTGTAGGTTCGCAACAGCTTTTGGGCATTCTAGAACTCGCCAGAGTTTTGTGTCATGGGAGCAACTCAACATCAGCAGTTTGACCATACTGTTGAGTTTGCGGGCGAGAAGAATGATAAGCAGTCGTTTTAAGGTTAATTCTTGTGCAACGCCGCTGTTAAGTAGGAACCAGTGTGAAAGTTGTTAGTTCAATTTTAAATACAAATTCTCAAAGCACTGTTATGGAACTATTCTCACTGATTTTGTTTCCGTTACGTTCACCTCTTCGAGGTTTTACACCTGGAAATGGTCGCACATTCTTGTCTCTGATATCTTAAATGTTTTAGCACAGTGAATGCCTTTGGTTACGGTTATGGAATTGACTGACCATTAAAACGACACACCCGGAGAAGCGTGGGCCATTAGGTCAGTTCTCAAAGCCAATCAGACACATTAGGAGAAGCCCAGTCGCCACACACTTCAACCTCCACATATTTGGTTATTCAGTAACAACCTTCGACCTTCAAATAAATGAGTTACAACCAAAGTTGTCATTCGCCAAAAATGAAGTGTACTACGGACAATTTATTAGGTTACTTGATCAACTTTGTTGTTATCAATGTTCCTAGCGAATTCAGCCGTCCGTATGTCACAATGTCAGCGTTATATCACCGTTTAATTTTGCGATCAGCAAAAAAAGATCGCAACTCTAAAAGTCACTTTATGTAGATATGTGTTACCAGTGCAATATACTTGTAACCCAACTCTTATTCTCTACCAACAATTGGTTAGGCTGTACCTCATGTGATATGTGTGAATAGTTGCAATTACTCATTTCATTTCGGATCTCTTGTTTTTTGTTTTAACGATTAACTAGATTGACCTGAATGAATCAAAATACTGTTTTATTTGCTCCGAAGCAAGTATTTCTCAATAAATCGATAAGTATTTATCTGGACCACACTTTGTTCTCACTTCATTCATTATCTTTTTGAGTTATTGTTTTCGTAATTAAATTACGTTTTCGCCACTATGAAAGCGGTGATGTCTGAAGCAACGTTGACGTTAATACTCAACTTACCAAAGTTTGACAGAAGTAGGCTAAAACATGTTCTCTTAATGAAGCCAATAGAACAGTTTGAGGGTAAATTGATAACTTTACGGATTGATTGAAACGAAAAACTGAGGAGTTAGCCATACAACCGGTTGCTAACATGCTTCTAATCCTCAGTGACTACGTTTGTGGATACTAATGTGGATTGTTCAAACTAACCCTATATTGACAGTCCACACTCGGATAACTTGGTGATCACCGGATGTACAGCAGAGTGCTTAATTAGTGCAGTCCTGATATGAAATTTCCAGATTAAGAGTGTGGTTTTCTAGCTAAGCACAAGGGTATGCGGATCCTGCCAGCTAGATAGTCTTCGTGACTGACGACTTTGTTATACTACTTATCAGTGCTTCAAAGTGAAGAGTTTTACACCAGTGTGTTAGTTAGCATTGAAACAATAAATTCGAAAGCTGTCACACTAAATGCGATTCAGTCGTGATTTACCAAATGTCCTGAATGCGTTATTTTATCACATATTTGAGCATACCTGAGATCAACACCACACTGAATCCCGCCAACCACAGGTGGGTCAGTAATTATATGAAGAGATCAAACTTGTGAGACGGAAACCTCGGGGTTGCAGCAAGTGAACGAGATATGTCCGGATATTATTTGTAAACACCCAACATTTCTCAAGATATATCGTTTACATTCAGCTACTTTGGTACATGCTGAAAAATTTAACATTTGTAAACGGAAACACCAACAATTGAACGCCTTCCGGAGGGACAGTGTATGGAAGGATATTATCTAATTTCAAGTGAATTAACAAATAATGCTCTTTGAACAGTAGTGGATTAAAGGTTATTTCAGATTAAGTATGGAATTTTGAAAATTATTGGTTGAAGTGAGTCAATTTGCACTACAACTTAATTGAAAAAAACTTATATTTAGATTAATCCTAACCTGGTTTTGTGTAAAGTAGAAGTATATCATATAAGTAAATACTAAA
The DNA here is from genome assembly GCA_014338405.1 of Paragonimus skrjabini miyazakii. NCBI lineage: Eukaryota > Metazoa > Platyhelminthes > Trematoda > Plagiorchiida > Troglotrematidae > Paragonimus > Paragonimus skrjabini miyazakii. The sequence goes on along the minus strand of JTDE01000167.1, from coordinate 162,776 downwards.
GTTTTGGCTGCAAACCTTTTTAACCTGAACTCAAAACAAAACTTTGTTGTGTTGCGTGATCGTTAATTTATATACTACATCAACTGATATTCGTGCAGGCATGGATTAATACAGAAAAACAGATAACAAAACCCAGATATCTTACTGATAACGAGAAGATATTGATGTGGCTGGCATTTTTGCACCCCACTACACTGTGGATACAGGCAACCATTCTGCGTGAATTTTAATGGAAAAAACTAATGAGTACAATCAAAACACAATGTTGAGTGCGTTCTTTCAGCAGCATACAGAAAGGTCATCTGGAGAATTCGGAAAAAGGGGCACGAATAATGTGCAAAATAAAAAGTATGCAGTAGAAGGGGAAATTCCAATTTGTCTTACTGACGAAAGGTAAGTTAGTTCCTTTTTTTTAGATGTTTTACTTAACAGTTGAAATAGTCATTCGTAGTATGCCTCGATCATTGAGCCCCTAATCGATTTATGATGCTTTGTTTGATAAAGCAGAAGTCTTTATATGAAAGCAGATGTCATCACAGATAATGTGGTAGCTCATGAAAAGTTGACTAAATCTGTTAGACGGTTTGCACACAAAAACACCATTAATAGATACGAATACTTTGAAACCGACGATGAAAACGTACCTACATTAAATCTCACAGAAATCTACCTGCAAATGAAACATGCTGTTTGCGCAGCTAAGCAGCATGATAGATGACCGTCATAAACTCAACAGGTTCTTTTCGAAAGAATCGTCCGACACATTTTTAGAAAGAATCCAAAGCTCGCAGACTCTGGGTTACATTGGTTTAAAAGCTGTGGGTTTATTTTTTAGTTTTCAAAGCGAACTAAAAACCGAGCTATCTTCCCATAAATTATTGACAAGATAAGCCACTTTTTTTAAACTGCGATAAACGTCACCTACAATGTTCATTGGATGGAATTCGTGCCATAAAAATTGGCAGACTCTATCAGAATGAACGGTGATATATCAGATTACTGTCAGAACGCGTTCCACACCTTCATAAATCATGCGATTTAATATAGTTTTTTTATATAACTTGTTGAAACACAAAGTTGCTTCGAAATAATATCGGATAACATAAGTCGTTCTCACGGAAAATTGATATATCATTAATGCTGAGCACGTTCCTGAAGTCGACTTATAGGAATCGAATTTATCGATCTTCACTGGAAAGGAGTTTGACGTCAGAGCATATGCAACTATTCCGACAGTCTCTAGTGCAGTTAACTATCGTTTTATTTGTCAAAACACAAAGTTATAGGTGCTAGAATTATATGGGATACAGCTATGCGGGGTCACAAGTGTATTTTTAGCGACCTGTAACCGTTTTTTCCTTATGTAAGACAGAAGGTTGACTCATCAGTGGTACCTTCCGGTTGTGTATATCGTGTAGGGTTGAATGGTTCCTGCTTGTGGTTCGACTCCTGACAAGCCATTTTATAATCAACAACCATACCAAAACTGTGTTTTAACAACGTAACTGCAGTGGCAGGTGGAAAAATTATTGAATGATCATGTGGACCGTTTGGGTAGTTCAATCTTGGCAAACTGTCTGCTGGAAAATTTGATCAGCACCTAGGTAAATTCGGTGATTGTGCGCTCGGGTCCTTGTACAAACTTGTCATGTTCTGTTGTAGTACCGTAGCTTTTTGCAAGAGTATGCACCTCTTCAACAGATCCTGTTACAACTGAGATCCCGGCCTTTCACATTTAAATCTTTTATAATTAACAGGTCAAATAAAATTGGAAACACTGAATTCCCTTGATCCAGTTCACTATTAACGATAGAGAACGTCTATCGCGAGATGTCAACATTTCTTTTAACGTATTTAGACAGGAACGTAGAAAACTAGAATGTGGAGGAAGTGCGGATAACAGAAACAACCAACAATTGAGGTTTACATGAAACGAATACTTTTATTGGTCCTAAACTGCATGAGTCAACAGTTTATACATATACAAGGCCGGATGGTGAATAGTAGTTAACACCATCTAGGAAGATGTAAGCAATCTAGGATTCTGGTTGCGCAGAAGCAAATGAAACGAGTTGGCGGGGGTCAGCAACGTGACCCGTTTCCACGATGTGCTTTATAATGGATGAGGTTGGATTTCAGTCCACTCATCCCGTTGTCAATGTCTGTTACATCATTGCACACACCAACCACTCAGGCATGTGTTCAGCCAGTCTTTGTCGTAGGCACCGATCTTTCTTAGCTGTACAAGCGTCACCACAACTACAAATGAACAACAGATTACATATGTGACACAAAATTTCAGTAGGTCATGAGTGTGAACAAGCTGAGCAACACTCCTAGTTGTGAGTAGCGGCCGAACTTCAGCCATGGAGTATGTATGAGTTAGAGCATATTGTAATTTTTGACTTTCATCATTTGTGATATGGTCGCCTTTGAAAGTTAGATTCAGAAAGATCTGTGTCTTGGGAATTGTACTCAGGGCAGCCTGAATCTGTCTTTTATGGCTGGGAATATCTATAACATTCTCGAGACCAAAGCCATAATCTCTCCTTCTCTTGTAAGCAGTCTTTGGTACAGATCTGTCGAGCGTTGTGAAACAGGGTTTGCACCAGATTCAGTTTTTGAATAATTGAAGCAAAAAGGATGATTGTAAACACTGACTATTCCAGTGGATCGGCGGTTGACTAATCGTTGTAATAAGCCGTCCTCTTGTCTGAGTGGATTACGTGGAATTAGTAGTAGTACCGACATAACAGAAAAAACGACATAGTGGAAGAAATTAATGGTGACTCGCAGTGTTTAGGTGACGGAAAACTGAGAGTGAAGGCAGGAGATGAGCAAGTGTTCAGCGCAAAAGATTTCTTCAAGCAAGCCATTACACTACGGCCGGCAACAAATTTCGAGCTTTTCAGGCTGTTATAGCGTTTGGTTTATTTTCGTATATCTTGGAATCGGTCGAATTTAAGTAACTTTCAGACCAGGTATCTTTTGCAGACACAATGATGACTGTCAGAAATGATGACGCCTCTGTAATGTTAACATTTACCAGCATTCATCTGAACTCGATATAAAGTACACACAAAATGATGAATAGATAGTTTGAAAAGTCTGAAGGTAGTGGACAGTCAACGTTTCTCCGTTGGAGTAGTATTATCGGTTTGTTTCGAAATCTCGGTGGAAAAACCATCTGACAATTCGAATAGGTGAATGACAAATTCTTAAATGAATATGGACGTAATGTGGCCATCATTTTACTACGACACCGGATAAGCGTTTGTTTGACGTTGCAGCCAAATAAGAGTCAAGAAACCTGGAACAGCCTGTGATACAGTACATAGTACGGCAGATTTTCTAGCAGATATGAACCACGTAACTTTTGATGTTGAATAAAAATCCGCCAATCTGTTTTCATGGTTGTATATCCTTTTGTTCTGTCGTTGCTGCTGCTTTGTCATTCTTGTCAGGACTGCTTTGACTCACTCAACCTAGTAGACGAGGGTAGTTAATAAGTTTACTTAATCTAGCAACGTTTATTTTTTCTAACAGTTTCTTTATGGGTCTATACAAATTGAGCGCCGCTTAAACCTAATCCTAACTTTGCAGTTCCGTTGACTTTTCAGCCAACCTCATCCGAAAGGGAGCAGTGGAGAGAAGATTCATTATTGTTGGGGCTTGCTATTAGTGCGTATTTCTGTCACGGCCGTGAGCTGGACTCCGACAACGTTCTCATGAGATAATCCTGTTGACCACTTTATCAGTGAGGTCAATTTAGCTATGCTTGTACAGTCAGCTACCAACCCTGAGACACATTAGATGCTAACCAGTGCACGAAGTCTCACTGACAAAGTTAAACTTTTTCTGAGACTGCTGCTTGAAGGAAAATCTTAGTCGTGGAATCATCATTTAGAGTTAACAGAACAAGTATTGTCTCATTTCGAGATAATCAAGAAATCTGGAAATTACTTAAGAAACAAATGGGGCTGAGACTTGCACACGATAATACAGTCGTGCCCAGTGCGAGGTGAGTCACACTGTGGAGTAGCAGTAGAACAAAGCCCCGGCCGTGGCAAAAATGTGTACTAAGAACTAAACTCGAATACAGTGTGTCTTTTCGAAAGTGGCTGTTTAAGCGGTCTATGAGAACGCGACAGCTGCGATCAGTCACGAGAAATGTTCAGTAGGATTGTATCAAAATACCCCAGCAGTTTTTATGTGGGTGGAAAAATCGCAATCCCAGTTGGCTCTATGGAGCTGGTGCTCGGCAACTCTGTTATACCAATAACGCACGGATATAATTAATAGGCCGGCAATTTTGATGTTCGCATAATCTGTTCCATTTCGCACCACGAGGTACTTATCGTTAGTTGATTGTACTGTTTCATGCCATAAGGAGCATTTCATGAGTTGACAGTAAAGATCATCCTTAATACCAAATCTAGGTAAGTAACTTACACGTCAGTAGTTTCTGAGTGGACTGACATTGTCACTTGCTGATACGTCCATGTGAAGTGGAAGCAATAATCTGAACAGTCCTCATAAGTTTCCTTCCAAGATAGCTAGAATAATTGGGTTACAATCATCTCTACAGACTAAGCTGGCATTAAATGATCGTGGACCGAAGGGAAAAGAACGGTTCATCTGTCCAACGCCCACTGATTACAAACTTAAGCCATGTTGCATAGTATATCAGGAGTATGTTTCAATGGGTTGCCAAGTTATGCGTCACACGAGTTTGGATTTTTTTCTAGCAATAATTATTCATAATTTTTACGTAAAACTGCCAACAAATGATGATCGTATCTGAAATTGATACACTGTGTACATAGCCGTCTATAATATACTCGTATTGCTTTCATTAATTTTATTATTTGGTAATTCATTATCACTGATGAGTAGTAGGGGATTTTGAATTTTATATAGATTGAACATCACCCACAATTGATCGTAGCTGTCGCATTCCCATAGACAATCCAGTCGGCCCCTTCCAAAAAAAAGCAATAGACTAGAGTTTCGCTCTCATTAGAGCTCGTCAGTAGTGCATAGCATCGCCACTGCCGGGACTTGCACCACGGACATTCAGTTCATGAGGCAACCGTGTTTACCACTGCGCAATTGACCTCACGTTAGGTACAGTCTTGCACTGGGTGTGATGTTCAACAAGTTACCGTAGTTCATGTGTCATAAAACACTGACATTCGCTGCTGGCGGAGGTTGCGCTTACGACGATCGCGAGATGATTAAATTTACAGCTGAATGCGTTTTGTCTACATTGCGTTTCTTCCTGCTATTAACGGAGTTTTTTTCGTGTTCATTTTGCTGTTTCAGAACTTGTGTTTATTACTAACCTGTCCACTCATAGTGTTCCCTGTTAAAGACCGTCATACGGAATGGTCTTTATTCAAGACCCGTTCTCATGGCTCTTTTCTACCGTATATTTGACAACCACAAGGTAGTCATTGTAATGTCTACCGACCGGGGTTGAGTGAGCAACATAAGTTTGAGACATGGTTTAATTCGTGTGCGCAGGTTTGTTTCTTAAGTGTTGAGAGACCACCAATCCATGCCATCCCAACGACGCATTGCTGTAGGAGTAATCAAGTAAACTGACACGGTGTTCCACTACTAAACTGAACTTGGAACGGATTGACCAAATATGCCTAAGTGAAACTTTTACAAGAAGAGCTTTGATAAGATTCTCCTTTTAATTGTAAAGTGCCATTCTCTCATGGAAATTGGTGTGTCATTATCAATATCACGACGGACAAAGTGGGTTTATTTATTATCAAGAACTGGTAATGATAAAATTGTTCCTTGAAGTATCATCACCGAATAAGTTGTAAATAACTGAATCATTAGAATGGCCGCAACAGTTAACGGTAACCGAAAAATACAAAATCAACGAGGCGAGAATTGTAATGAATCGGGTAACCTGTCCCTTAGAAGAAAAACTAGGTCAACGGATATATCCGTGCGTGAATATATTAGGTCAGCGATCCCGTAGGTAAGATAAAATGGGCCAATAAATCTGTAAATTTGGTCACAATGAAACGAATGTTGATACAGCTATTCATGGTGGCGAACAACAGAGTGATAGACGATTGGTTTGTTCATCTTGGTGCACCTCAAAAGTGTCAACATACGACTTTTGGAAGAGAGCCGTGTGTCATATACAGTCATGTAGGGTAATAATATGAAATTCAGCCATCAATTACTTTTAAAGCGCATTAGTCATGCTACCCATTTTTGTGAAATAACTCAGCATAATAAACAACCAGTTTTGAGGAGTTAGTTAGACAGGGTTCACCTTGGAGGTCTAAGTAAAATTTGCATTTGATGTGTGTCATAGGCTAATCGCGTCAACAATGGACAAAGCAGTGGGCGGCATAATTACACTGCATTGGTGAACGTGTTTTACATTCAGTTTGCCATTCTCGACGTTCTTACGGTGTTTCACTGCAAAGGGACTAGACAAGTGTAGTTGCTTTATTTCACGTTCTTGAACAGTTTCAAAATAAACATGCTTACAAATCTGCACGTCCAGAATTGTTATTTATTTTCCTGCCGCACTGCTTTTGAGTGCACTTGGTTCCGCTCTACTGTAGCAAGAAGGAACAGAAACGAACTACAAATGATTGACCGAAAACTATCTGGGTGGAACCGAGGTTTCGTACTGTAGGTAACCTACAACGAAGATCAGTGCGAAAGGAATCACAGGATGATAACTTCTTTGAAGTAAATGTCTGAAATGACCTTTCACTTTTCGCTGTGACAAGCTTTTTACTTAGCAGTCAAGCCTCACAGAGCAGTAGCCTTTTACCGCTCCTTCTTATTTTCCTATGTCGCGCTATCATATGCAACCGTTCGAACACTTTTCCTTGTGAGTAGTTCCCAGGGTGCCAAAACATTTCGATAAAGGATGTATTTGCTACCAGACTGTGAAAACAGCGGGCAATTGTGAGCGAGGTCTAATGTAAATGAGCTAATAACCAAACTACTCACTAAAATTCGAAAGCTTTAATCAACAAGTTTAATGAAACAAGAAATTTGATCTGACAGAAATCTTAATTGCGAGGTTATCCATTCAGGTTAACAGGTAGCAACTTTGACTCTACTCAAAGTGATTGAGAAATCTGAGAGCAAGAGGAAGTGCGGGTTGATATCAGTGATAATTATATCGTGCCTACAGTGGGCTCACTGGCATATTAGTCAATACGGTTGTTTCAAAATGTGTAGCCGAAGCTCAAATCACCGATATGACAGGGACATATGCTACTAACGAGCTCTAATGGGAGCGAAACGTGAGTCTATCGGCTTTTGAATAAGCTGGTTCGAAAATCTATATGTATGCTAAAGCTGCTATTATCTGAAAATGATGCTTACTTCAACCCAACCAAACCATCGACAATTTAGCTTATAAGTTGGAAACCCCTGAGGTGCAGAAACAGTTATATGTTTGAAAGTAGGTAAAGATTGAGGAAAGTCTGAACTTAATTGTAGAAAACTGGCTGTATGCGCAATTAGTGGCAGCCAGACGACGCACCTAACTATGAATAGAATAAGATAATACTCTCCACTTAAACAAAAGTTTCATAATTACCCAGTTCACTACCTTGCCCGGTTGTACATTTTGATTAATTGGTTACATTCGTGGTTGCAATGATTTGAGTTTTGCACACCAGTTGAAGAAATAGGGTAATCTAACTGATCCTGTTATTAAAAACCCTTTGTCTGGTAACACTGTGTGTTAGTTCGAGATGAGGCACAAACCAAAACCGAACAAAATTAAAATCCTAAAGAGAATAAAAACGACTTAAAATGTAAGCAAAGTGAGTCGAATAACATAACCTTCCCACAGATTTGAATATTGTGGGTTGTTGGCTAGATACCTATTCAAAAGTTTTATCGAAAACGGAACTCGAGTGTTTGAAAATGGTAGGTGTGAAAGTCCATCTGAGCATGTTTATTTTATATAATTTGAAATCCTCGGTACTCATCAGTAACCGGAAGTTCTTTTAGCAATCTCAACGACGTTTGTGGTTTTAGTTTAGTGAGATGTCCTATTGGTGGAGCTATATATTAGAGTTAACAGAACGGTCACTTTGTCTCTCCTCGAGGTAATTTTAGTAGTAATCACAATCGAATGCAGCTGTGTTTACTTACAATGATTCACTATTGCTTAATGTGAGGTAAGAGATGCCTCGTAAAAGTGTGTCATCCATTCTACTTCTGGTCGTGTAAAAGATATGCACAACTGACGAGCTTTAACGAAAGGGATACTCAGGCATAGTGCTTGCTTTCAAAAGAGGCAAACTAAAATGTCTACTTGAGTTCGCAAGGTACAATAAAATGTGCCATGTTTAACTTGTACTTACCGGAATCCCGTTCCTGTAGATTTTGTTTGATTTTTGGCCATCGCTAAACAACTTGCTATGATAATCTTAATATTGACAAATTGTAATTGCATTCCTGTACATTTAGCCGGAAACATTGCCTTTTGTAAGATGTGCTCTGTGATTTCGCCTACCTCGTGAGAAGCCATTTCCTTTTTACGCATAGATAGGGCATTTAATAATCTGTCATTTATATTACACTATAGTACTGTATAATTATGCATGTGGTCAGGTTAGCTTATATATTTCATATTCTTCTTGGAATTACTGTAGAAACAAGTTCATTCTCGAATGACGTTTTTTCCACTCAGTGTAATATAACAAGCAGTATCTCAAATTGAAATTATTAAGGAAGAGTATGTATAAAGATTTATTGATCTGTTTGCTATAATGTACCGTCAGTCACCACAGCATTGGGACTGATATCTGTTTCACGAGCTTCATGTTGAGAGCGTGAGGGAAGCTGATATGAGAATAAGTGATTCGCACTTTTCCCCTCTTCAAAAAAGTGCGCTTTTGTCAACAAATTCACCATCGGGAAAGAATTCATTACAACTGCCATGGAATTTATTAAGTATCAGGAAGACAGCAAAATATTACAGAATTATAGTTGTTTTAATTGCATTCAAATAATAATCTGTGCGTCTTGTATAATGTCAGTATGTTACTTCTTTTCCGACTAGATAGTTTGATTCCAGTAATAGGTGAATAATCCTTTGCTAGATACTTGTATTCAGCTGTTAATGAACTGAAAATAGTTTTGTCAAATCTATTACCTACTCTTAAACACTTTCAGTGCCAACGGAAGGGATGTTATTGAAGCGATGATTCCATTCATGTACATTGCTCGGAAGATGTGTCTACTAACTATACATTGAATTTTAATGTCAAGTTTTCTGAACGACATCTTTTGCAAGTCGAAATAAATCTTTCATATAGTTTCCCTCAAAAGACATTTGACGTGTACCTCTTAATTAAAGTAAAAATTAAAACATTTGTTTTTCATGTGGGATAGACAGCCGTTGAACATCGTTTGATATATGACATGTCTGAAACACTTAACGGCTTATATTGACCCGAACTATAGAATCGTAACTGCATAGTTCAATGTAAGAGCAAACTGACATTAAGTTTGTCAAAATTATGTGGTTGACACACTAATCGTGTAAATCAAACTGTTAGTAATGTGTTAAGCAAAAGTAAGAAAACCGACTGCTCTTATCCGAAGTTAACTGTGTTACATAGCAACGTTAATTTGTTTGTGGAGTTAATACTGTATCAAGAAATCACTTCTGGATGTACTTGGATTAAAACGGTTCACGTAGCTGTTTTGTTCATGTTACAAGTACATAGTATCCTTTTCTAACTGCCTGTTACGTTCAAGTCACTGATCCCCTCAGTCTCCTTCTTTTGTCAATATCTTGCGATGAAAACTATCAAAACCGATATTCAGCTCCCCAATCCGTTACAGAATATTCGCCAAGCATGTGTTATGGAATTTTACTTCTACTACAGGCAGTGGTTAAAATTTAAAATCTGCTGACATCAAAATTCAGTGCCGTTAGATAGTTCGACATATGTGTTAACTTACCCGAAACCCCAAGATGAAAATCTGGGCTTCAGCGTCAGAAACAACATGTGCATCCTGAGTAATCGGTTTTATTACCTGAGCCACGAAGCCACGCCAAGAGTCGAAAAACTTTACTGTTAAATTTAGAAATGTATTTAGCTTGCTTTGTGTTATGGTGTCCACTAGATAATCAATGGGTTGACTACTCATCAGAACCTCTGATGAAGTTGATGCTGACATTTACCAACGCCGGGATTCAACATTGAATTTGTATTACTAATAAGTATGTTGTCGATTGTGAAAATTCAAGGCTCAATTTTGAAAATGTTGAAAGCACGATTGTGTAGCACTTTGTTTGAAGTAAATCATATTGTGTTTCACCGTTTGAATTGTTCTCAAGTTCGTTCTGCACGACCTCAACTTGAATGTGAAAATGATTGCAAAAGCTGCAGTTCAGTGAAGTCTATTTAGATTGCTGATGAGTGGTCGAAGATTTGGTTAATTTCAAGTTGAACAGCACCCAGAATTGATCGCAGCTGTCGCATTCCCATGGAATTTCCAGTCGGAAACTATCAAAAAGAAGAACTAGACTCGAGTTTCGCTATCATTATAGCTCGTCAGTAGTGCATATCATTGCCAATGCCGGGACTTGAACCACGGGCACGCTGTTCATGAGGCAACCGTGTTTACCACTGTACCATTGACCTCAGGTTAGGCACGACCAAATTAACACATGTGAACGCTCAACCAGGTTGCCCGATCGTCACGATAGGAGACACAGTTACTGTCTGTTAACTCCAATCAATAACCCCCTCCAAGTTGAAATCACAGAAATCGTTGACCTGTTGAGCGGTATTTGATGTGCAATCTGTATGAAAATCAAAATCCCCTACTACTCATCAGTGATCTAAAATATCGCCTAGCAGGTTTAATGAGATCGGAGATTTCGACCTGTCTTGGAAGTTCGAATCGCGGGGTTATCGATTGGAATTAACAGACAGTAACTTTGTCTCCATTTCGGGACGATCGGGCAACCTGATCATTACTCACAAGCGAAAGTGGTTGAGCGTTCACATATGATAATTCGGTCGTGCCTAACGTGAGGTCAATGGCGCAGTGGTAAACACGGTTGCCTCATGAACAGCGTGGCCGTGGTTCAAGTCCCGGCAGTGGCGGTGATATGCACTACTGACGAGCTCTCTTATGAGAACGAAACTTGAGTCTGGTGCTTCTTTTCGAAAGAGGCCGACTGAAAACTATATGGGAAGTCTATTTAAATCGTCATGGTGATTATAGAGGGGTGGGTCCCACTAATAAAATTTGGGATGCCTCCTAACACAAAACGTAATCATTCTGATTTAGAAGCACATTTTAAACTATATTACATGGTTTTTGAAATGCAGGATGATCACGGGAGCCGACAGTGAACCGGTTAATTTGATTGCTAATATTATCTTAACTGTATAGTGTGCCGGATTATCAAAACGAAAGTCAATCTTCCAGATACCTTATTTATTTTTTACACAGCAGCAGCGTTGCCATCAAATGGGATTGAAATGATTCTTCAAAACTTGTGACATCGTATACTGTGGGACATGTACGATATGGTTACCCTTAAATATGGAGCGTCGGCAACATTATTAACTACGTGATTTGAGCAAAATCAATATTTTCTTCAAAACCGCTTTACTACTACAGAGTATATTTCAATATTTGAACATATGGAGCAATCAGATAACCAAAACCGACGCTCAAGTTGTCGTCAAAACAAAAAATCAGAAGTTCTTAGCTCTTGGTCTTTCCGAAGTTACTAAACAAATGTTGCCATTGAGGACAATTCTTAATGTGTTTAGTCCGTCATATAGTACTTTAGCTTGATGGCTGTTGAGTACATTAGATTTTAAAACAGACTCTGTTTAGGGTAAAGATTGCCTTGGGCCTTGATGATCGAGCCGTTCCAGTAACTATCGGGGACTTCAGAAACGTTCTGTGGATATGGCCTGTATGTTAACGAGCGTTCCACTGTGTATAACAATTCAGAAAATATTTGAGTCGACAACAACATTAATGGGAAAAACTGGGCGAGTTGTTGTGGTTTTGTAGTTTCATGTTTGCAGAGTCGTATAGAGAGGAAGATGTAGTATCATTGGGTGTATTGCAAAGCAGACAGTTTGGTGAAAAATTCATGGTCAAACTGCACACAACTGAATTCTCTCATATCGTCAATACAGGTAAGTTCTAAAACAGCTTTGTAGGCGAATGTTTTGTTAAATTTTATATGATGACGACCCTCAGGTCATAGTAAATGATTCAAGTAAAGTATATTTCAGTATTAAATTTACCATTGACATAGTCCAACATGACGTACTGATTTTTAGACGTGCATTTTTTCGTCGATTGATGTGACCAAGTCAGACATCAACTCTTAGAAAAAATGCGATCTGGTGAATACGGACGTTGTCTGGTAAACAGAACACGAGAGATCTGCATATCGGATACCTTTCAGGGTGAAGTGATAAGCATTCGAGAAACGCTGATTGAAAATGCAAACTCTGAAGGATCCACAAACGAAAGTTTGCACGCTAGTTTGAAACTTGCGCTTCTTTAGACGGCAGATTAAAAACCGAATTCTATCTTTCTGTCATACAGTTAGCTATAAACTTCCCAACTCGAGCAAGTTCACCTACACTGTAGCAGGACGTGTTTTATCATTCAGTTCAGGCTCGGTACTATTGTCACGCTGCATGGATAGTTTGCCCAAGTTCTGTTTGTCTTCACATATTTATTTTCTCACCTGTTTTGCCAAGCAGTTTACGATGAAAAACAATACGGCAGCCACCGCATAAACTTTGTGAAAACCTTCTGAATTAACCTTGTAATGGTTCGATTATATCTATTGCAAACAAAATAGTTTTCCACATGAACAACACTGACAGTCAAACTAAACTATCTGAGGCATTTCATTCATTTACAAGGCCAGTCAAGTTCATTCAAATGGGCCAGATTGCGACTGTCACCAACAACTGTGGTGACCGACATCACTCTTCGTGATTCATGCTTGCGTTCCCAGAAACGGTTTGTACAAACGCTTTACCTTCCTTAGGCATCCATCTCCGAACCACTTGAAACCTAGCCGAGCATGAACAAATTGACACTATCATCTCCTGTTAGTCCATGTACTATTCCGCTATAAACACCAACGACACCATCTTTATCAAATACATGATGAGGTGCCCCCTGTGAGAGATGCGCTCGTCCATGCAGCTTGTTACATCAATTGACGTATAAATCAAGTGTATTTTATTTGATCGTAAAGGTTTTGGAAGAACTACCGGAAGTTATACTGACTTCATGCATTTTATGGGAATCTGGTAAGGACTGAAACAGCCCAAAAACGAAACTCTGGTGAAACAACTAAAGATTTTGCTAAGTTTACCAGGAGAATCGAAAAAGCAAAATATATCATGAGATCCCTTAAGGGATATATTAACCGTAACAAATATCTTGTGCTCGTGTAAAGTTCCACCTATCGCCACGTCCCTTCAACGTCAAACCGAGAGTGATTCGTGGTCATCAGGACTCCGTAAGGTAACACGTAACCAATATAAGCGTCGTGACGCTTTCTGAACAACACGTACAAAAAAGGGGTGAAAAGCAATTGTTCAGAAAGAACGACTTGTTTTGCCGTCTGAATTCAGTCCGGCTGCTTGTTATTTTCCAGCCAACTAGAAGGGTAGGCTTACAACTCTTCCTCTCTATTACTATGAGTAACACCGTGTTATAGACACTGTCACATGGCCCCAAATTTGTCTAATGAAATCTTAAATGCAGCAGTCTAGATACTACAGTTCAGATTGAATGCTTTAATGCACAATTCAGTGGTTACACGTGGCCGCTAGACGTTAACATTGAACACTGTAAATCTACTCGTGTGGTCGCAGGCTATACCTATCTGAATAATTATGCACTGAACTGCAGGTTGCTAAGGCGAGAATACGTGGGTGTCACAAAAGAGTTACACAATGATCACGATATTTTAATCGTGACGTCTAACAAAGAAAGGGGATAGTTCTACTTGATCAAACTGATTACGTTACTAAAGTCTTGTCAGTTATGCCAAAAACTCGAAGTTTTCGAAATCGGAAAAGATAAAGTTAAGACAACAGTAATAGGCGAAATTCTATCCAAAGTATTTTGTCAAATCTGACCCTCTGTGTGCGCAAACGATCAAGATTACCAGACCTGTGGAACTTATCAATCCACGTTTTTGTAATCTTCAGGGATCCACAAAGTGCCGTTAATGTCAATCCTCGATATATGCAAGTGTGATTCTTTTCCATCACATCAATTCCACCATCTCTCTCTGGAAGACTTTGAGGTGCTTGCTCCTGTAATTGGTTTAATGGTCTGTTAATTTTTTATCGTCCCATGTATAGATCGCATATCTTTCTTATCCTTGCATACGTCTGATGAGAATTAACGGGGGAAGTAGTTAACATAATTGGCTTTTCATGTAATCCAAACGGTCCGATCACCCATGTTGCTTTCTTCTTTTCACCTAACTTGTTGGTCCGATTCTAATGGTCAAACTGGCCATTGTGCTTATGCGACTTGTCAGTTTATACAGCCCAAACTGTTGCAGCTGGTTGATTAATCGCTTGCATTTACATACTCAGATACATTGGCCAAATGATTGGAACGTTTGAAACATATTTTAAAGCATACTTCAATTTGCAAAGTTGACAACAAAAATAATGCCATTTGATCTCTTGCAACCTTACAACTAAAACAAACATATTAATGTCCTCAAGCTCTGCGACCTTCAAACTAATGAGTAAACATTTCCGAAGTGCTTGCAGCAAACACTATAAATTGGTTTTCCATTTACCAAATTAAAAAGCAGTTACTGATGGGTGATTATGACGTCGTTATGTTGCCACCGAATTAATGTCATCTTTATTTTTGATATTGCATATACTGTCTTCTAAAAGCTCGTTCAGTTTTCTTAATCCATATTTCAGCTACCGTTATTGTAAGCTAAATATTGTCCTACTTGATCCGTTTAAACTATAGATTGTAGACCTCATAAAACCTGGTAGAATTTTGGCAGGCTAACAGGTTAAAAGATTTCGCAAATAAATCATTTGGTTACAAATCTGCTAGTTCCAAATGAATTGATCATGGCAAGGAAATCACATTACGTGGAATGTTTCGACACATTATTGGTACATCACAGCGCAGTATCACTGTACAATATTCTTATCAGTAATGACGGTAAAACCAAACGTTTTTACTATCATAGAATTAAATGATCGTGTCCTTGCATTTTTTATATTCCGGTTATTGTTAAAATTTTACATCTGAGGTTGTTCTATTTCACCGATGGCAGCAATTTTGCACACCGGAACTAATTCAATACTTACTTTTATGTCGTCATCAAAACTGACGTCCGTTTTCAGAATTAAAATACTTGGTAACAATGAACTGAGCTGTTAGAACACGTCTTTTTTGTGTTTCCATCTTCTCGCTGACTTTCAGAAAGGTTGAACATGCTCCCTGTAAATGTCTGAATGATAAAAACTAAACAGATTTTTGAATCAAATATGGTGCTACCAGGTTAAGTGTATCAGTATTTCTACGTCGGGTCAGAATTTACCCAAGAAAACTTCTAGATCCTCATGTTTGAAAAATTCCAGCGCCATTATGTTGCTCCTGTCACATTCAGTAGTTGGTACCGTCTACTTTTGGAAATCTTTGTACGTACTGTTAATGTGTGTTGAAAATGTGTTTCTTATAACCCGGTTGCAAGTTGGTTATACCTTGAGTTTAGACACGGTCAAGCCTGTTGACCAGTGCGAGTGTTAGGAGCATTTGTTGGCACTGTGCTGAAACTCATTCTGCCTGATAAGATTTTCAGAAATGAAGGCATCCTTAACGCACATGATTGTTGTTGATTAATATCAAGTGCGTATGCAATCATTTTGGAGGTAATGGGAGCAGTTCATCAGGTTGGGAAAAGCGAATATGTCAAATCATTTGTTTTGGAAACTTAAAACTAACACCAAGACGTCTGATTGGCCGATAGTTTCTGCTGTTGTGTCACGGCTAGGGTGTTCGCTGGATTGGTTAGCTAGTTTTCATAGACTACGTTGTAGACGGATAGTGAATGTTTTATACGTTTTTTCTGAATCCAGCAAAAGGACGGGTGAATTTTCTACGGATTCAAATATAAAGTTAGTTGAGGATGCTATATAACTTAAAAAGAAGTTGATGCACTGCGTAGGAAACCTTATGGTTCACCTAATTACCAAACCGTCTGATTTCCTTATAACCGAAGACGAACTGCAAATAAATGCTTTCTGTAAATACGGTTTTCAGTCTGCAAGTGATTACTGATATGTGCATATGAATGAACACATAAGTAACAACCAACAGTGTAGAGGTGTCTACCATCGAGCTTGGAAATCTCTCTCTGAGCTAAAGAGTAGCTCAGATTTTAGGATCTCTGTGTGGCTTCAACGAAGTAGTTTACAGGTGAGCAGATTAATTGTTCAAACAATCTTGTGAGTTAGTGTATCAATGTGGACTTTTGTTCCTGGCTCAATCTTGTCTTAATTTTTTTAAAAGACAACAGAGACATCCACACTTGATAATGGCGTTGATAAAATGCACCTTGTTAGGTTAACACAGATTTTTCATTGGGCGTTGGTTAAGTGGAGTTTAAGATGAAACGTTTGCTTAGTGGAACTATATTGTATTCAGAAGATTTGACAAAACTCTTCCCAAGGTTTGTGCAACATACATAAAAATGTCCTCCCAGCAGATGCGTACATAAATTAAGGGGGAAAACAGTTAATTGATGCTTTTTTGCTTCCAAGTCCTTACGAAACAGACGTACATTAGACAGGCATCATAAACGGTTTGCTGGCCGATTTGAAAGATTTTTTACTGTGGACACACGCCCATACGCGTACTTTCACCAAATGGAGACGCCTCATTGGTCCGTTTTCTATGATTTATTGGAATAAAAAATAGTCTGGGGCAAAAACAGCAAAAAATGCACCTTTTCGTCCTACCTCTTTTATGAATCGAACTTTCTAGAAGATTATTGTGGCAGCTGAAGACGCTCCTACCTACCGGTAGGAGCCCCTGTATACCAAACTATCAGTACTATGATAAATTATCTTCAATGAGTAGTCTCACAGATTTGGTCTCTTTTAATGGGATCCGATTATGAAAATTCAGGGCTTTGGCTGGATTCAAACCAGCAAAAACTGTTTAAGAAATCTTGCCGGAGCAGTCGATCTCCTAGATCATTTGGTGGATTCCATATTAGACAATGGGACAAGTGGGTAACAGAGTTCAAATACAAAATTTCCGAGCCCCCGGCGTGGCTTTGTAGCTCATCTGGTAGACAGCTTACCGACTTTCGGCACGCTGTTTCTGTCGCTGGCTTGAATCCAGTCGAAGCCCTAACTTTTTCCAGTTGGATCTCATCTAGATGAAGTATTTGTTTGATAAAATTCAACAAACCTTTTCAACGCACTTAATTACAATAAAATAGTTTCACTATTTTCCAATGATCCTTATGTAATGTTTGATGAGATTCTATATCCCTTAAGCGCGGATTTTAGAATTCAGTTTGCTATGTATAACTCATTGTTATCTATCAACAAATACAGACATTTTTGTTTGGTGATTTCGATCTGTATAAACAGTTGTCACATGAAGACATTCAGTGTTTACATCCTAATGTATTACTGGTATCAGAGACCTGAGAATTTGATCTTTCTCTCGTTGAATGTATGAGCCATGTTTAAAAAAATTACCATATTCTGCCACGTAACCGCACGCAATTTCAGTGTGCACCTAAGATGCCCACATTTATCGTTGTTTGCAGTTGCAAGACCAAACTCGATTAAACTTTGAGCAATTTTTGATAACCGGTTATCGCTTTAAGCGTTTTCTTCACGACGTTACCATAAACTTGACAAACATTCAGTTTTTGCTTGTTCTACGGACGTACACATCCATATTCTTCGTTCGCCATCCAAGTTTGCTTGACCTTCTAGCTTCTGAGAATCTTCTAGCCACTTGTTCACAAACAAGCTTTCTCTGATGTTTTGCGATCAAAACCCATTTTTGAGAATGAATAAAAATTGTATTTATGCACAAAATACATTGTCAGTCCCGTGATCACTAAAGTCCGTACAAAGTAACTGAAGATCAACCATTGGTTAGTTGACCTAAAGCATAAAACTATCCTAATTGAAAAACAATTAATTCTTTCGGGTTTAATACTGCCCGCACTTGTTTGCGTAGCTCAGTAGTAGAACAAAGTATCATTCGAATGTTCTAGTAATGGCAAACGTTTGTTGAATTCATCTATCTGTACGGTTTATCCACAGATTCACCTAAGCCCTCATATGTGAGCACAGCAAATTGCCAGAATTTTGTATACATCTTAATCTGAGTTTAGATAATCAAAACTGCGTATTGAAACTTTTAGCGAGGTCCGTCAATTTAAACTTGCTAGATGTTTGATCTCACTTTCGAGATATCTTGAGGAACCGCTTCATAATGAATGGTCGGCTTACATCGTAATGGAAAATTCATTGTTTTAATAGACACCGCTTTTGTTGCCGAACAAATTTTCGGTTAGATCTATGTATGGCTATGGTAGAGTTAACGATAACGTTGGAATAACCTGGCTGCCTTTTATACAATGAAAAACTGATGTTAACCTATGATATGACGAGCTGGCTTTTGATGAGTAGAAGAGATTTTTGTTGATACGCAACAAAAATCATTAAAAACTGATCTCAGCTTTTACATATCAGTAAACTTTTCAGCCAGCTGGGAAAGAAACACTGCGTTTGACTTCCCCTCCTACTGGAGCGATCCCTCAGGACATTTTATTTTCCATATCGGGCTCTAAACTCCGGTCACGTTTCGGGGAATTGCCGGTGTTATTCAATGTTTAGTGACCATTACCCCTATTTACGTACCATTAATCGGGTATATAACTTAGCAGTTTTCGTGATATCTATGATTTCAGCACTGAGTGAAGCTTTATTCTTTTGGAACAGGCTACGCGTTTGTATGAAATGATTCATTCGTGATTATTAGGAGGGTCAGTTGCTCAGTGGTACGCCGTCTGATGCTGTAATGAAACAACAATCGCAATAGTTTTAGATTAATAATTTAGTATAAATCAGGGCGACGGGTCGAGTTGCGTTACAGAGTTGTGTGTCACAGCTTTCAGTTTCATGGTGGAAGGATGAAAACTGAATTTGAAACAGTTGGATAGCGTGCATGGCTGAGCACAAGGCCTAACAATACATGACCTTGCATTCTGACATGTTAAAATTAAACCGGTTATGACTCTATTAAAACTGTTGTTTATGTAATGTACGCTTCGTAGCTCTGCTTCAATATGTATTTAATTCTCTCAATGTATTCAAACATTTCAAACAACAAAGAGGCCTTTTTAATGGTCTAATTGTGTTTACTTACGTTGCAGCATGGGAATGGTGCAGCATCTGTAAGAAAAAGCAAGTACACCATAAGAGCGTAAATCTAAGTGTGCAGACAACTGCTCAGAATTTATTGTTGTTTCACGTTTCTAAGTAGCACCTGGACGTAATTTGTAGCTATCCTTTGTTTTATATCTGTCCACTTGATTGATGGGTTGCGTTTTCAAACCTCAATGAAGTTTCGTTCACACAACAACACAATGGACTTTGCGTAGAGCACCTCTGTAATTTACAAGTAGACTACAAACACTAATATTAAGCTAAGTGGCTGTTTACATAGCGGGATTAGATCACGTGTGTGGGTGTACCGATTAAGCCAACAAACTACGTTGAGAACGTTTTGATTGGTCAACCATTCATTGGAAAGATTACAATTAGACTACGAGACCTATAACATAACCCAAATTTGATTAATCAGTGCCCATAATGTCTCAAATCTGTGAACAAATTTTGTTTTACCCTCATTTTGACTTTTGTGAGCGATTCAAATCTCGGTTAAACTAAATAAAAATTCTGCTTTTCGTTTTCACCGTATGTAGAACCTACATTCAAGACTGTAATTAGTGGATTTATCCGTGAATTTTAGGCAGACGCGCTTATTGCTCCGCATTGTCAGGGGAACAGGATGAAAACATACCATAGTTGAGTGAATAAAATCAAAGCAAGTTTGAAATCCAGAGCGTGATTTTGTTTATAAAGGTCGCAGAAAATCACAAGGCAATTCAAATAACTCAAGAACCCAGGAAAATTGTTTATACCTCTATTTATAGCACTTGACTTCTGGGCGTTTGTACTGACAAGCCTACAGTATTGTGCGACCTCCTGAAGGCCTGACAATAAAAAAGAACGTATCTGCCCCAAGTTAAAACAACTGCAGCCAGAAGTGTGAGAACTGACCATCTGGAGGAATGAAGGCTTTAACGAATAATATCTACGAAGTTCCATCCTGTTGTTTCGCGAATCACAGCTACAATAGAATTTCGATCCACTAGCTACCTTGACAATATTTCTTGACAGATTCGTCCAATATACGTACTTCCACTACATCTCAAGAACAATTCATGCAGAAAACGACAGTGACTGTGGGAAAATATGTAGCTTAATCATTATGGTATCAACATTTGCGAACGGGAACACTTCTAAAAACTAGATGCTACAAAAAAGATAATCATTTGGTGACACTCATTTCAGGCATTATCTAACTTCCTAATAGACAACTGGTTTCCTATTTATACGATGCGATATATAAACAGACCCTCGGTAAATACGCCTGCTGGTTTTGATGATTGCATCTGTCGCACTCCCATATGCTTTACAATCGACCCGTTTCAGAAAGAGGCACTAGACTTGAGTTTTGCTCTCGTTAGAGCTCGTTAGTAGTATACACCCTTGTCACTGCCGGGACTAGAACTCCGGCCACGCTTTCACGAGGCAACCGTGTTACCACCGCGCCACTTACTTCAAATTAGGCACGACCGAATTATCATATGTGACCGCTTGTGAGTAATGCTCTGATTATCCGATCACTTCAACGGGCGACACAGTAACTGTCTATTAACTCTACTCGATGACCTCTTGACTAGGACTTATCAACAAGTGAATATCACAGAATTCACTAACTTGCTGAGCAGTATTTTGATTACTGATGAGTAACATGGAATTTCGGACGGATATTGGCCAGAGTTCTAATCTTGGTCGTGACAAGGAGATGCACTACTGACGAGCTTTTAACGTGAGCGAAACTGAAATATAATGCTTTTTTGGAAGAAGCGGACTGGAAAGTCAAAGCTGCGATCAGTTTTACGTGATGTTCAGTTAACTGAAAGAGCAAAATTCGCTTCTACTTATCAGTTTTTCGGCCACTTTCAAAACTGTCAAAATAGTGGTTGCACGTCAACGCGGAAGGTCTCCAAACGTTTCTTCATACATACCAACTGATTTCGTAACAACAAACATTTATGACCATAGTGCATTGGAAACAAGTTGTTACAGAACGACATATGCGACAAGTGACTTGCCTGCAGCTGAACGGTTCCCGAATGAATTTCCCTTAAGAGTTGTTTCACCAGGAGTGTACATTTTGCAGTCTACTCTTTCGTAATAGTTTACAGGACATACTTGCGCCCGATAAACTGGAATTCAAATGAGGGTTGTCCAGCTAACACTCGTGATATACAGTCCATGTAGTGGATTTGTTTGAGCCAAAGTAACCCGGAATGAATCAATGATTCTAAATTTTGCAGCTTGTGTACCCTTCAAATCGACTTTGGAAAGAGTGGCTATGTTGACTTTCATTTGATATTGTCTATTTTATGATCATTCAATGTGATATGCCAGTTTGCGCTGAGGTTTACTCAATACTACAAGTACGACAGAACCTGTGAGTTCATTAGGTATACGTGTATACGTCTTCACCGTTATTCGGTTTTATGTTATCACAACTTTATCTAATTTGCATTCACGTAGTACAAAACAAAGCAGCTTATTAACCTGATGTTAAGAGATACTTAAATACAAACACGTTCCAACGTTGAAAAACTATACTCTTCAAAAACCGTGGTCATTTTTATAGCTTATTGAATAGAATTGTGTCGAACGTAAACTGTGTACGTGACGGTTAATAGTCTGTGAGAATTAGGGCGATTGAACTCAAATGAACAAGTACGCAATCCAACATTCAAATGCTTCGGCAACGATTGAATAGAATAATCCATTTTGAACGACCTTGGCGCAATTCATAGACTATCTTCCCTACCGTTAATCAACTGAAATTTCAATTTTCTCTCAACCTATGTACAATTAAACCTACCCGCAAATACGTTACAATGTACACTTAAAGAAAATGTTCCTAGCAAAACGTACACCGAGATTCAAGGTTTGCTGAAAAACAAAAATGGTTTATTGTGCCTTAGTTTGCTTGAGATAGCCAACAGTTCTTCAGACATGGGCTATACGTCTGTGACGGTACAGTGAAGTCAAAATAATGTTTGATCTAGTGACCCCGGTGACTTACTTTCGGTCACTTTCAAAACAACACCGCTTTTTCGTGTGATATCTCGAGCACAATACTGGTATTTTCTTGAACATGCAATCCTGCGTCAAGTTCGCGGAAACTTTTTAGTGGAAAGTTTTAAATCATTGTTAGCGTCAACCAATTTGAGAAAAACGACTCAAACGACTGTGTGTCGTTCGACATGATTGTCAGCTTCTTTGTTGCCCCAAGCATAGTATGTTGCAGACTGAAGAGATTCGCCCATTCTTCTTGATGCTTGTCAGTGTATCTTGACTAACAGTTGTCTAATGTGATTATATTCTATCACCAAAATGAAGAGACATGGTCCAATAAAAGACAATAATTTGAGCATACTAAGACTCTTTAGAAATGTTTCCTGCATTTTTGGCTGAAAATGCTCTCAAACCCGTTTCAGTTAAGGAAGTTAAATCTAACACATTTATTGTCAAAACTAACTCCAATTTTAGTCCGTCTTCAGTTTTGAATTTACTTACCGTTTACTGTACGACATACTTCCACTTCAATACATACCCAAACTGCACTTCGTCAACCGCAGCTTTTTACTAATGGCACCAGACCTGAAGTGCCTGGGATGAAACTAATAGAGGATATGATATATTGGTAAATAAAGCAAGACTACAGTATCTATTAACAGAGGGAGTTTCTGTCACGCTGCGGAGTCTGTCGTGCTTGACAAGGGGGATTTGTTTGGTCTGTTCAGTCTTCAAACTGAGAGGCAAAAGTAAAAATGTTCCTGTCAAGAGAATTCACATAACAATTGTGCACTACGTACATTATCAATATATCACATGTAAACAACGGCAATGGGTATACACCGGATTTCTAGTTGTTTGAGTGAACACGTTTATTAGCTCACCAGTTAAGTAAAACAAGCATATTAATGGATTCCGCTCTTGCTAGTCATATGCTAATTTAATCACTGCTTTGATGGTAATTCAAACTGTTATCTAACAGACTGGCTTACCACTGGAAAATAAAATTATGAAGATTAAGATATGAAGGGATATTCGAACGCCTTATAAGTTTATTTAACTAAGCTACAGAATGTAGAAGGATTCGCGAGTCACAGCCGTTATTTCTACTGGGATTAACAAGCATGTTCCCTATAGACGATTGATCTGCTCGTTTAGCAGTGCATTCCTCTTCATACATTTTTATCGATATATTTGAAGACATTCGTCCTAATCAGGATTCTTCATATTGCACTTTGGTATAGCCAAGTCCAGCGGTTTATATTCTATCGGTGTAAAACTGTTCGAATTTTTATATGGGATGATTGGTACATTGCTCCAGTTTATTCTGAGTGTAACCTCAGTATATGTGTTAGTTTAGCTTGTGTTTATAGAGTCTTCCTGACATTCTTTATTTGCTTGTAGTTCATCAACGACAAAAATGTGTCAAGTTTAATAAAGCAGATCTTTAACTAAATCACGTTTGTATGTAACTGAAGCAAAACTGCAGAAATGAAGGTAACCAGTGACCGATTTTTCGCTTTGAGAGTAACTAAACGCATGAATTTGTCATCCTTATGTCAAGTATTCAGATTATGTAAAAACCCAAACTTCGGCTCCATTTGGTTTTGTAAAGTACATTAAGATTCTGGATAATTGAAAGCTAAACCAAAATGATCGGTACGAGTCAACATCAGTATTCCTACACATTGCTGTATGAAGCTTTAATACTGCTGTATGCGACGTGCCGTTTACCCATTCTAAGGACGTCCACCAGTATTCGGCTGAACGGATTGGTCATAGTCTCACAGTCTATTCATTTGTATGTCAGTCCACCAAGTTTAAAAGATATCATGTAATCGTTATCAACACAAAACACTTAGATAACGTTCCTCAGTAGAAAAAAATTCCTCAACAACCTAAATATTTCAAGAAATGGAAAAACAGAAAAAATCAATATCGTTGGACTAACTACATTAGTTGTGCGCTCAACGAAACGGTTTATATGACCTCTACTACCCCAAAATGGTGTCAGGCGATACGGTTAAAGTAACTAGCAGAGGAAGCTCAAGATATCCGTTAACGAACAAAGAACTTTGTGCTGCGCAAGATTTTTGATGCAGTGAGATACACCATCCCTGTGCAACTCTCGTTCTAGGCGTATTGGTGCTTCCTGATTCCAGCCACCTGCAATGAGGTTGGAAGATATGTCCATTTGATTTAGATAATTTGCGGTTGTTTTACAAGCGGTTGCCACAACAGTGTCATTTTCAATCATTTTTCTTTCCAGTTTCGACTTGTGCTATCTTTCTTAAATGGTGTTCATTCTTATTACGTAATAGACCTAACTCATGGTAGCAATGCTAGCTTTAGGAATACCACGTGCAACCTCTCACTTTCTCGATAGCTCAACAGTGTTCTAAATCTATACTGCCATGTTGACAAATGGGTGAGAGAAAAATTGATTTGAAAAATCATTTATTTATCACGGAATCGGACCAATCAATCACAGGGTGTACACATAAAAGCCATCCATTTAAAGTTAAACTAGTGTCTTTAATACCTATCGTGATTTATCGGTTGGCGTTATGTACACAAAAGTTAGCCAGTGTAATTGTCGTGTTGCTATCTTTGTGCTTTTATGACATTCGGTGTGAATGCAAGTTTGTTACTATTTTTCTGTGTTACATATGTCTGTCTATCAACCGATGAAGAAGAACGAAACGTTAGTGGATTCTCACATACGTCTTCCTCCAATTTTATTATAGCAGAACTTACCAGGTGATGTAATGTAGTTAACTTTTACGACTGGCAGACTGTACTAGAGGTTGTCTAACCACTTATCATACCCCTTTACCAAAACATGTTGGCAACAGTCGAGACTGGCACGAACAACTGACCGTCTCACGTGGATTTTTAAGTCAAACAAAACAGATGAGTTAACAAGTGCGCACAGTTCGTTAAAGTATTAAAACATTCAGGTGAATGCATGTATTTTACAGTGGGAGATGCTATATGGTTGACTATTTTGGGGAGAGTTTGATTTGCCAGTTATACCGTCGGTGTTTCTTGGCCACCCCGTGTAGATCATTCATTGATGCGGTCAATATGGTAGAAGAGCCTGAACTAGTGATCTTTGTAACAACCCACTGGATGCAATAAAACTATTTCAACAGCTTTTTCTTCCATGGACGAGATATGATGAAGTCCTCGATAATCGATGAACCAATGTAAAAGCCTCATTGAGGGTAACTTAGTGTCCACTTTCAGTTCGATGAACCAGTACACCTCCGTCAGTTTACCGTTTTTCACCAAATCCCACTTAGTCTAAAGAGTGTCTCCAGATGTGTTTTCAGAGATGACGTTTAGTCCGGTCAACTTGGATTAGTTTGTAAGAAAAGTGAAGGAATGGCCACATATGATTGAGGCTGAAATGGAAATATTCAGTGAATGGCAACAGCAGAGGATTTGGCCTTCGGTGAACTTGATACAGATTTTAGCAATAACGTAGATCCTGCTGACTGGCTGAGTTTGTTGCCTAACCATGCTGTGGATCTTCTGTCCTCAGATGCCTCCTACTTATACCGCGAACAACAGAACATTCCGAACAATGGTTCTCACAAACCGTGTTTTCTAAAATTGTCAGCTCATTCTCCGGTGTATAGCCTGGAAGAGTGTTATACACCTCTTCATTCAGACAACGTACTAAGTTGCTCATTGTTCAAACAGGAGAAAAGAGACATCTGTGTGTACCCAGCCATATTTTTTTCAGGGCGTGTTGCGTAGAACTGAACCGTAAATAAACCTTTGTGAACGATTGGCTCGCTTCTTCTTATTGACTTCGATCGACATCAAAATAAAATTCTATCACGACCTCCTGATAAATGTATGGGCTTGAAGATGAACGAACAAAAACGTGTTTATCTGTGTATAACTGTACTCATTATTGTACTGAGCATCTGTACGTAGGTCTGACAAATATGATACCGCTCGGGAAATGCTTCATTTTTTACGTAATGCTGCTGTATGCGAAGAGATGAGACATGCGGAAAACAAAAAACTCTTTCGTGGGTTGCTTGCATTTTGTTTTAAACTATCCTCTGATTTTTAAGTCTGCTAAACATAACACAGGAAATTAGTACAGTGCCATTGATACGGACACACAGGTTTGAATTCTGTCATACGGAAACTCTCTGTAACTTTTCAAATGTTACATTTAATGTTTGATAAAAACGAACGCTGTATTGCGCTTTCTTAGGGCAGCTTAGCAAATTACATAAGTTTAACTATACCTTGACGACCAAGTCGTTAATCTTTAATGTTCTAAACATAGGCGGGTGGTATCGTTTAAAAATGATAGATCATTCATCATCTTCTGTCACAGTGCGTGCATGCCATAAAATTAGGCTAAGGTAGATTTTTCAAGATTGGAATACATTAACTTTTGGCTTTAGCTCAATGATATGGAGGATTATGTGGTCTGTTTTGTGGAGGCTACGAAGAAAGCATAAAAGGTCTAACGTTGTTGAGTGCATTTATTAAGAATATTATTGTGGTCACTGGTGGAATGCTGAAGAAATTCATGAATATGAAATATCTTGTGAAATAATTTATTAGAATTAAGATTCACCTATCAAGAAAGACGAACTGTCAACATCTTTTGTGTTAGTGTACAACTCGTTTGATATTTAGTGAGTTCATTGCCAGTATTTTGAAAATCAACGTTTCTTTCGACTGTATTCGTTACCTCAGCCTTACATTTGCCTACTGGTTAACGTACGTTGAGGTCACACTGTATGATACAGTATAGAGGTAACAAAAGGAACCACGTGTAATCGAAAGTATAACCAATCTCACGAGAAATGTCACCACGACAGGTCATCATGACTTTGGCCCTCCTTACGGCTTATGGAATGCCACCACAGTATTTTTATACATACATGCGTGATAGCTTGCGCAGCTATGCTCATTGATGGCTTTAGTATAGGAATAGTTCATGATATACCCCTTAACTACCCCAAACTAATCATCATTCTGAATGGTATTTGATTTGGCTATGACCAAACACTACTTATGTGTTTTGCGTCCGCACATCCAACATATATGTCTAAATGCAGCAACTTAGGCTTGATGAGTGCATAAGTATGCCGAGTGTCAATACTAATATTGCTTTTTTGGTTTTCAGATGAATTTCTACTATCCACCTGAAACCAAACTCATTAGTGCAGTCGATGCACCACTCCGACGGCTGTGCACGTGAAAGGACAGATCAATGGTCTTGACACATACAAGTTCCGTGCAGATTTCTATGAAGAAAATCGTCTCAAAATTCTTGTTTTCTGAGATATTGAATTGCGGTTGCTTATTGCTCAAGAGCGTGCACTACCGCTGGATTCTTGTTTCATTGGAGGTTTACCTTCTCAGGTTGAATTGATGAACTCAGTACAGTCCATTTTTTTGCCTGCCGCTTTAGACTGTTTGTGTTATCTGCAAAGACAGGTTAACACGAGTCTTAGGTTGAAAAACGAAACAGTGAAATTTCCCCATTTTGCAGGCATTTGCGCATGCGTTTGGTGGACGGTAGCTAATCATGTTACCTATCAGTTTGGTGCGTCTATATGTAGGCCTGTAATGTGTTAGAAACATTTTACTGAGAAAAACACAATAAGTATCGTGTTAAGGTTACAACCGGCAGTTTTACTGCAGTCACACTGACTATGTCATATTGACACACGCCTTGCGGACACAGTGAAGTTGATAAACTTGATATGACTTTTGCCAGTTCAAGCAACTAAGAGTAGTGCGTTTCTCTGAATCAACTAGAACGTAATTTGGGAACGCGGTTGGGGAAAGCGTAGATCGGTTAGGCAGAATACTAGAGCACTGGTTTCTGTAAAAGTTAGAACTTGAATATAATTAGCCTTGCGCAACCCTCCAAGTTTTATATACGTTTGTACACACGCACTGATCGTGGTTACACAATGTCAGATAAACTCTCACATGAAGGTAAAGTAATTGGTGACTGTTATTCGATGAGTTGCTTCCGATCATTTTTCAAAAAGAAATTCCACAAAACCAATAGAGTTTGGACTAATTATTCATGTTACAAGACATTAGCTGGAAGAAGTGACAAGTATAAATCTCGGCGTTTTAAATGTGTCACTTGTGGTACTGAGACAAAAGACATACCACCATAAATATGGTTTCGACAATTGATCTTTAGGTTGGCACAATTGTATAGGGAGTTTATAGAGTTAAGTTGAGATACCAGTCGGATTTATCACAAAGAAAGTAAGTCAATGATCAACCAACTGACAACGCTTTCATTGATCAACTACGTCATGCCTGATTTTGGTTTAATTGCGCAAGTCAGCCGTCGGTCTGGTGGATCTGTTATCCCATTAGGTGCAGCGCTAGAACAACTCGCTTTAAACAGTCCTATTTTGATAGCCTTGGCAGTACAGAGTGTTCTCATTCGGGCAGCTTTCGATAGGTTACTTATCAAGCGATAGCCCACTTGGAAGGCTTGATCAGTCTACACCTGGTGACCGCTTTCAACCAGGTGAACGAAGATAGTATTGTTGACCGGTCATCTTTCCGTGTGCCCCATCCATCACGGAAGGTGTTATCAAATCCGCTCCGGAAGCTCTCCTGATGTTCAACCAATATAATCTGCTCCCCAGGACCAAGTGAAAAAGTAGATGCACACAGTTATGGTCTGAACTTCAATTCCGAATTTGCTACAAAACCGGAGAACCGGGGATGTAATGAATTGAATACGGGGGCCAGTTGTGACAAAGGTCCTGCCGATTGATTGGTTGTCTGTTTGTTAACCGTTCTGTAGCTTTGTAGTTCTTGAGTTACACTGGAAAAACACAGGCTTCTTTTTAACGTCTTTCACTTCTTGGTTAGGTGACATTTTGATGCATTCATCACTGCTAAAGTATTTGCCGTCGGACAATGCAGGGTAGTTATTTGCATTCACAAACATCCGTCTTTCATTATTTCATTACCTTGGTCAAACAGCCAAGTATCACCACCAGGCAAAATAATTAGTATCTTCAATTTCCTAGATTAGTATTATATACATTTATCGCTTCATTGTTTTGCGAGATTTTGCCACGTTCAGTGAGTATTTCGTGCATAGAGTGACTGATAGCAGCTACCATGTACTTTGTCGCAAGTTAAGTAAATAATTTTTAGTGCAGTGGACTATTTTTCCTAAATTACAGTATCATATTGTTGTTCAGCACTAGCTCAAATTGCTCCTTTGGTCAGCCGTCTGGTGGGTAATTGACAATGAAGTCCCAACTGGGAATGATAATTAGTAGCTTTATTTCCGCAAATAAGCAGAAGTTAATAGACAACATTTTTACTGTTGCCCATCGTTAGTGTACATCAACGGATGAGCTGTGCTCTTCTAAGTGATGAGATTTAATTATTTCTTTTGACGGGGAACCAGTCCGTGCATTCATCACTGCTAAAGTATTTGCCGTCGGACAATGCAGGGTAGTTATTTGCATTCACAAATATCCGTCTTTCATTATTTCATTACCTTGGTAATGTCCAGTAATGAAACATTGTAGATTTTAACAGTTTGAATTTGATCATAGCAGGTTGTCATATATTGTGAGCACATGCAAAGGAATAGTGGAGTCTGACATGACATGCATCTTTTCAACTAGGTGCAATGGTGTATTTTTCGGCGTCACACTGGAAAAAAACAGTAGACTTAAACGCTGTTTTCTTGCTTAAGCTGTTACTTTGCTGTTTTGTACAGCTTGTCAATGGAGTAGCGATTCGCACTATTAAACAGCGTAATAATACGAACTTGTTATAACCCGTGTTTAAACAGATATTCTGGGTTGCTACCAAAAGTGTATTAAAACATTGCTCCTTGCTTATAACAATCTACCTACGTTTATCTATAGTTCATCTATGGCAATTACTTCGAATGGCCTATTAACAAGCCAACTGATCAAATTATTGACTGTTTATGTTCATTCTAGAAACGTGGACGACACTAAACCCACCCTACTAGTTTAAAACTTTGGGGGTAACCTGCCTAATACCCTCACGACTGATCGTTCCAATTCGGCTGCTAAGTTGCGTCCAGCATAGATTCAATGGATATGCGCGGGTCGATTAGATCTTGCCACCACCTCCAGTTGAGGTCGTAGTTTCTGAAAGAGCAACGCTAGAGTCCGGTGAGTCGAGATGAGGTTGCTGTAACTTTCCTGTCAACAAATATGACTGGTAGCACACCATTTCCGTATTCTCACATGAATGGGTAACCCACTAGTGTTTAAACAGGAATTAATTGCAGGGTTTAATTATTTTACAATATCAATCTCTATAAAATGGATCACTCGACTTACCTTAGATCTTTATTGTGGATGGTGCTTGTTGAGTCAAAGACCATCACTGGTGGCTAAACTACCACGGGATTTGTTTGGAAAAAGGGCGTTATACATTTTTCGATAATATCCAATACATTTTACGTTGTAAGCAACAAGTTTTTACGTCTCCTTTCAAGTGTAGACCCAGTTTGGAATCAAACGTTTTGAAAATGGCAAGTTTACAAAAGTTTTCCCGTGGGAATAAATGCGAGTCCTATTTTGATCATCTGTGCAGAATTTGTAGACAAATTCAAGATGTGAAACATACATAAAATAATATATCGTCATAACTCTTGTGCCATGTTTGCAAACCACTACAGAGGTGTATTTCGGAGATTTTGAGTACTTTGAAGCAGTTAGTTTCCTTGATGAGCTTAAATAGGGCAGTGAGAAGACATAAGTCATGCGATATTCTCCTGAGTAACGTTTAGTACATTGTGATCACTCACTGATATATAAATAATTTTAAACATTAAGATAAGGTTTCATGGGGCGGGAGTCATGGCTTAAGGGAGTAAACAGACTAGCAAGGAAATGCAGATCAAAAATATGGAGACACTGACTGTCAGGGCAGCCACATCTACAGCACAAATTGTTTTTGAACAAACAAGACGGATTTTAACGTTTGATAGCCAAAGCCTCAGCAAACTTACTGACGCGTTTCCGGTGACTTCGAAAAATCACAGAGGATGCGTCACATACCTTGACTCTGTCCTGTCTGGATTGTATGTTTTGCCATCCGTCAGCCGTCATGCACACGCCTGGTGTTTCTAATTGTGTTTCCAGCCACTTGAGATATGCTCCTTGGTACGATAAGCCAGCTGTCAGTTAGTCCTCCCTATGTAGCTCATACTACAATCATACGAATATTTGCATAATCAATCAGATGTGACAGACGTAGGCTGTTTGTTTGTAGCCGAGGAGATTGATAAGGTCAAGGTTCGCTGTATCACACAGCTTTATAAGATCTGGATACGGCGGCTGATAGACGTATTTTTGGCAATGTTGATCAGTCATCACCTAGAAATTGGATTTCAAAATACACCACCTTCTTTGGTACCCTTGTTTCCTGTATTCTTGTGGTAATGACACTGCTATATTTCCTGATAAATGTTAGGGGTACCAGGTGACATGCAGTGTGTCTGTGAGTTTGTCTAATTCTTGCGGCAGTGTCTTCTGTTCATAGCCTCCACCCTCTGCAAAACAGCGTTCGAACTAGGCTTCGCTTATATTGAACTGGACAGAAGCTTTCAAAGCGTATATGGTTTCATGTCCAGGTAGGTTTGCCGTAAATGCATCATCCTATGGTGCTAACTGATCTTCTGATAACCAGAATGTTCAGGAACAGAAGACAGTTATTTACTTCGTTCCCCTTGGCTAGCTTGAGGCTGGGGTATACGTGATTCAACTCCAAGAATAACGCGTTCGAACCATTTGAAACTTCAAAAATGGTTAAGCTGTCGTCCACTGAACGTCTGCATAGTATTGGCTTTTGAAACGTTCACATCATTTAGATTCTGCGTCAGCCATAAAAAAAGCCAGCCAGGAGTGGACCCACAAGATTACTCAGTGCAGTAAGCACAATCTGAAAGACAGCTTTGAAATTCTGAGTTGTGTAGACGGTTTAAATATTTAGAACAAACTGATATGTTTATTTGATATGACGTCCCGTTTCAATACTATTCCACTGTATGAGACGGTTGATAACACTTGCAGTTTTGTTCTAAGTAGCAATGCCGCTATTCTTATTTCAGTGTCCGAATTACAATCATTAGTATTCTTGTACACACAATTTAAAATTCAATTTCCAGACGTTTACCTTCCGGAAAGTGGAAGGCGTGAATGTTTTAGAACATTGTTTACGAACGAACTGAAAATAACCACCTTACACACATCTTTCGTTTATGAGGTTGTCATAAAAGTTCAACAAAATACACTCTAAGTATTTAAGTTTTAAAAAAGGTTATACCTTTCTCCCAGGTTACTAGTGTAAGTACATGTTCAAACTAGCTTTCAGCCATCTTGTGGGAAACCACGGACATTCGGCTTATACCTAGTTTAGTCATTGTTAATGGGTGCACCATGGATACGAATGATACCTCTGTCTTGTTCTTCACTGAGCCAGATTAACGTTCAACACATTGTAAAGGTTAATGTCGGTTTCATGTGTGTTAAATGCATAAGGCCGTATCCACAGATGGGTCTTTATTTCGTAACCTCAGTACGAAAGTGTAGGATAGTAAAACCTCAGAGACTGAGGTTTCCGTTATAACATAAACTATCCTAAGCATATAGTTATTCAACAGCTAGAACTCTATGGATTATCTCAAATGGAAACTTAGCTAAATCGATTAAAACAGTGACGGACCGGGAAGATTTGTCGACTGTTCAATAGCTTATACCTAATCAACGGGTTTCGTCTTTCGACGACGACGTTAAAATTCTCCGGATACAACGTACCATCTCATGCAGCAACTATCTGTAGGATAACCGAATGGTGATCACTCTTCGAGGGGTGGACACTATTAAATGTTTCTTCTGCACGTGATAATTATTGGTGTGCTGTAAACTATTGTACTCACACACTTCCTTGTGTTCCAAGCATAATCATTACGTTTTTGCTTTTCAGTGATAGTCACCTTAGCACACGCGACTAAATCACAAACCGGCTGATAACCATTGGCAACATGTTTGCATAACCTTAGTATATAAACAAACTCAGTATCGTCGTTTGTTGGTGTCCTTTTTCAATTGATAGGTCGGTCTCTGACGAACCCCCCTGATCCTCAGTGGTTTTTCTCATTCTCTTGGATGTAAGCATCCTGAACATTTGGTTGAAACGAAGCGAACAACTTGGCAAATCCAGTAAATATTGTTTAGCCATAATACGCTATCCAGATTGCAACAACAATTGAGTCAAATAATCATGTCAATGTTTGCGAACTGATTTGTTTATATTCCAATTCGACATATGGTAAAGTAGAAAAAATCCGTTTTTTGCACAGCGATGGACTGGTTCATACCTTCCAATACAAATGCGAAGTTATTTTAAGCAAGCAAATTTAAGAAGGAGTAACGCAGCATACAGAAGGGATGTTGCGCAATACGATATGACCGCTGAATTCGCCACCTTTTCAACGTGGTCAACCTTGCTATCTGTGCAACTTAGTCTCCAAAAGTATTAATCCTTGCATCTGGTGGCTGTACGAAGTTAATACAGTCAGTGAAAATGAAACCGTTTCGATAGGTTAACACAAGTTTTAACGAACCATGCGGTTGTCTGGCAGAAGTACTCCGATTGCGATGTTACTCTGTAGTTTCGGCAAACTGGTAAAAACTGCTCGTCCAAGCTTCTTTTTATATAGAACACTCAGCTAAGTACTGAAACAACTATTCCACGAATCTCTTGGATTCCGAATTGTTGTCGACCAAAATAAAGTCACACTGCGCCCAACTGTTGAACACTGAAGGGGGAATGTAAACTAGTTTGAAAAGTAAAACTTCTCTGGGATTGGAGCACCTCCACTCATTATGTGCGACCAATAACTGAGTCACAAACAAATTTATTATTGAGGAATGTCCTATTGTTTCCTCTGGTCGTTGAGGTTGAGTGGTAACAGCTTGTCATCTGTTTCACCTATGGTTTAACACCACAAAGCATGACAGAGACCAAGTCAGGGTTTAGATCCGACTAAACATTGACTATTGGTAAAGTCGTTGGGTTTTCTAGTATAATCTCACCATTGGTGTGATTCCATAATCGGGTTACTGCTGTTATGTTTGATGTAAACACTTCCAAGTAATTCAACAATGTAAGTAACCATTGTTTTTCAGGAGAACGGATCATCAACTTAAATTATCAAACCTTTCATCATTCAATGTAATATGAATTTATTCAGCTACCAACTGGTATAGGAGATTTCAAGGGTGACGTATAGGATAAGCATACGGTAGAAGGCACTATGGGAAACTATCAATAATTCAAGCTGTTGTTCATAGCAGACCTTCCTGTGCACTGTCTACTTCTAACAAGAAAATGTATGGAAACTTAATGTGCCCATAGCTTTTGGATACTAATTTTATTATTGAACAACTAAGAGCCTTGTATATTACTTTCTGCACTTTTAGGATAAGCTCGGACATCACTCCCAGTATCGTTATATATTAAATAGATTACAGAATGTCATCTACAGTTAACATACATTTTTGGGCTTAAATTGAGGAGCATTATTTGATCGAAAATCCAGTGATGTTTTCAACACTGACTAAATAAATGAGCAATGAACATGCTAACCGGATATTGTCGATTAGTAATCTGAGAGCGCAGAATCCCGCATACTTACGACAACTGTTCTTAGAATACCGGTTCACAGGTACCCAGCACATTTTGGTATACTAAAGCGGTTTACATTGGTCGCAATTCAAGTAATATAATCTGAGTATATTGGGACGGGAATCCGACAAACACCTGATACGTATCCCATGATATACAGAATTTTGTTTCTGTACAGGATGAGGTGATAATTTTAACAATGAAATCTTACTTTGATAAGACAGAATATAAGTAAATATTGTACAGAACAGTATATAGTATACAATTAAGTGGGTAAACCTAGTGCTCAATACTCCCGTCCATAAGCATCACAATTTCTAATCAAATGGGAATGTACTGTAATTGTTCATCAACCATTAATCGATGTCTACCCGTAAAAAGATTTTGAGTTTATATATGACAAACACTTTTACGAAACAACTTTATTGGTCACCAATTTCTCTAACACACTGGATACAACCGAATTATGAAATATAAACCCTAAAACGTTTTTTTGGCGTATGAAGCGCATGACCAAGAATGGGGTGTTTAATTTTTATCAGTTAAATACCAGGTTATCTGTAAGTTAAAGTGTGTGCTATAAACCCCTGAAGTGTCGAATGAGGCATTGGTAGAAGTGTGTTGAAAGCACTTTTGATAACAACCATCTTACTGACTTGTTTCTGAATGAATGCACGAAGTATACAAATGACTTTTGAAGGGAAATTGCTTTAGTTTGTTCATTTACTGAGTACACCAATTTTTTCGTGAAATTATGCTCTGTAGATAAGACTGCAATACATTCGTTGTATTGGTTTGGAAATACTCAGGTACAGTAATAACTCTTCTTTCTGTTTAGTTCTGACAAGTGAGCATCAACAGTTTTTCGAATAAAGCAATTTGAAATTGGTTGATTGATCAACTGTTAGAAATCGCGTCGTACACAATACATATTCAAAATTATTTCACTGGCCACTATCTTCATGGTTATATTTTAGGCAGCCTAACAATCAAATGAGGAAACAAATTCAATCTGATACTTTGCTGTTCTTAAATTTGATTAGGTATTTCTCAATAAGCTGGCTACTCCAAGGGCCTCGTAGTATGAAATAAATTTTAGGGTTATTAAAAGTTTTGCATGATAAACCTGCCAACATTAGAGAAACTTCGTTTTCCACTCCGTTATCCACAATACCCGGTATTCAAAACATGACCGGAGAATTTCCAGACGTAATTGCGCAAATTACGCGCAACGTTACGGTAAAAACACGCGGAAGACAAAATGAAAATTAACTGAGTATGAAGGTGTATTAAGCGATTTGTGAGAACTCGCTTCAGCTGACTTTGTCGAGGATATTATTGTTAATGGAACCACATTGGCCAAACTGCTCATTCAGTGCACCTGATTTCCAAATTTGCAAGTGAACTTGAGCTGTACGTCATCTGCCTTTACTCCCTGAATTCAACCGTTTGCTAGAAGCACTACCACTGTTTAATTACGAGCCTTACTGTTTGCTTTGGAGTCTAACTACTTCGTAAGCGACAATTCAGTAGTCAGTGAGTTCAGCCATTCCAGTTATTATACCCTTGTAATCGCAGGTCAGCAAATTGTAAACCATCTTTTGATTCGGTCTTTGGAGGGTAATGTAAGCTAAAATTTGGAAGCATGATTTCTGGGGTTTGTATGGCTTAATGTCTTGAAAACATGAAAATTGTTCTAGTGGCACTAGACATTTCGGAAAAATCTGGTAACCTCGAAACGTTTTCGAATAGATAATCAAAGTCGTTTGTTACAACACGTGTGGCTGAATGAAGTTGCTCCGTTGTTTACGCATCTCTTCTACTTTTTCTGTACGTCCTTTATGTGATCATGAACTATATAGTCCAAGATTAATAGACTCCCGAAGGAAGCAGGCTGGTACACGTAGACTGAGTATGATGTCAGACTAGGCTTACTTAGTCCATATGCTTAATGCTGCTGTGGGGTTTTAGTTGGCTCACATGACCTTGAAGTGGCAATGCGGATTTTCTAGTTTTGTACCGATTTTTCGTAAAGAAAGCCAGACTTTAATAACTGTGTTTTAAAGAAGAGATCTTCGGGAATTACGCCCGCCAGCAACTGAAATATAATTCAAGGTTCTGTCGAAGGAAACTGAAGACGTAATTTAGTGAACAATAAGTCATTCTGTTGGACTATCAGGCAGGAGGTGTAAGTATTCCAACTCTCGGCGGAATACCTCAACGCAGGAGGAGGTGCTTTCCAAAACCGACAGCGAGCGGATCGGGGATGACGTGAGCGACCGGATGAGTCATCGCTCAAATGGGTCGGACCGACGGGCAACACATGGTTTGCAAAATGGGGCGGACGACCAAATCCGAGGCGCAATTATCCCAACACTCAGAAAAATATCTCGACATTGCCGTGGAATACGATCAAAGCCCACTGTGGAAAAATGGGGGACAATACGAGCGACCGGACGGTCCATTGCTCAACAAAATCGGATCAACAGACGAAGATTGGCAGGCGGAAAACCTCCCGATAGAAGGCGTCGATCACACACATAAACCGGGCAGTAGTGCACACGACGTGTGAGCGGAAACCGAGGGGTGTTGTGGACTGGAGTTGTGAGTCAAAATTGCGAGCGCGCGTGTGGCATGGTAACTAACACGTTGGACAATAAAGATTGTGCTTTATTTCACGCCTTTTTGCTACAGTTCCACCGTTACTTGTACTGAGGGTTTCCATTGTCAGGCTCACGATGCAAATGGGAAGATTCCGTGCGACGCGCACCTGACCCGCAAGTATTTTTAGGATTCTGGTCGTGAAACATCGAGCAGATTTAAGCGTAGAACATATTTGCTTGCTCAGCAAAATATAGATCGTATGCTTGCTCACAGCTTAGAGTCGTTTACACGGCGTTTTCCAGAGCTTAATAAAAGTCTTGAAACACGTGTGGCCTACTATATTCGGTCTGGACTGTGCACTTACTGTTACTTTTAACCAGTCACTGTTCACAAATGTTTTTCTCCATAACCTAAGTTTTCAGTAAATTACTGACACCACGGTGGAGACTTAATTCTTACTTACAAAATATTTCGTTCACACAGGAACACATTGCCCAAATCACCGTTCACAGCTGAATCGGTTGTAAGTTTTCAAATTGTGATCGATGGGTTCATACTTTAGACATGATATACACCACACGTTTTCTATTTTAGTCCAATCTCACAGGTCATTAACTGCACTCATTCGGCAGAATGTTGTTTCGCTGTGTTTTAATGTACGTTGCCCATAACCTAGCACGCCAGCAGCTTCCTCAAAAATTTTGTTTATTTGTCTCCATTCGCTTTTTCTTCACATCCATAAACCGTCCAACATAAAGCCAAGAACGCACAAGTACAAATCTTTCTCTTCTCCTTAACATTCGGTTAGAAAATCAGTCCTAAAATAATTATGTCTAGTAACTCCAGTCATCACAGTTTGTCTTCCTTTATCGAAAGTTCACACGTTCTTTTCGTTTACACCTTCAATATTTAGAATGTTTCTCAAGCTATTGGGCCTTACGACTGTCCATATGAAGCACATCGAAGTATTGTTAGTTGTAAGCTTTACTTGCTATACTGGAATCTAACGAGCTGAACTCAGCTTTGGGGGCCTACTATACAGTTCACGTTCTTGAAGCAGTCATTTGAATCTGTGTTAGATTCAAAAAATTTGTTAATATCTCGAAGTATTGTGACTGACTTGAATCATTTGGCGTCACTACTTAATTCCACTTTGCTGTTGTCCTCAACACTGGCTGGCTCAGAGTTGACTGGAATTAACCTACACTCAATGAATACGATATGAACTATGTAGGCTCTTGTTTTTTCCAGCCATGCGAATGGCATTTCGGAAAAAGTTCATTTACGATTTTTGTCAGTTTCTTTAGATGAAATTAAAGGTAGATGGCCGATTTTCGCACAACTGTACCAGGACGCGGGTGGACTGATAAGAGATTTTGCGGCGTATGCATTGTCTTGCTGTTCATAGAACGACACTTTTGGACAGATTCGTTAGCATTTACACAAGTTGATTGCGGAAAAATTCCAACGGACGATTTTGTACATGCCACCGAGAGTTCAGATTTAATGGCTGAAACAACGTTTCTTTCACAGACTGACCGCTTTTTGTAGTTAAACGTTACGTTTGCATAGCTCATTTGAACTCTTTCAAATTCGCTTTCGGGTGTCCCTAGAAAACCAGCAACGAGTACCGCCTTCATTCATGTTGCCTCATTGGCTAAAGTGTTCGCCCGGAACCAACTAATCAAAAAGATACTTTACCAATTGCTAAAAAATGCATTTACAAGACTGTTGATTACGTTCAGAATTGTCAGCTGGTTTTACATGAACGACATAGCAAAATGATTTCAAAACTAGTCATTTAGCTGCAATTTCTCGTGCAAAAGCTATCAGTCACTACAAAACCTCAGCTGGTGCTAGTGAAGATGAGCGATCGTAATATACTACTCATACCACTTCCATTCAGTAGTAGGACCACAGCATATAGTTTGACATCGTACAAGCCACAGGAGAAATGCAGGAAGAAACATCAGGTTGCAGCATCGCCCATAATGGTCCCTGTTACTTAAAGAAACTGAGCATTGACGTCTGCGGCAGCCGAGACGGTCTGGGGCCGAATACCGCGTGCAAATGAGTGGTTTTGTTTCTGGTCTTGTTTAAACGCTTAACCTATGTGTTGCATTGTCGAATAAACAACCCTTGTGCCATCCGCGTTCTTCGATCACAACAATTGGTGCCGTGACCAGGATTGGAGGATGAAGATCCCATAGCCGCGGCCGTTCGAGGATGGGGACGTCCGGAGCTTTCCGGAAGACTTGAAGGACGTGGCGGAAACGGTCGGAGTCAAGATCGACCGGACGGAGCTGGCAGCCCTGCGGATGCTGCTCAAGGGCAGGGCGTAGGCGGTTATGGAGGTGGCTCGAAGAGGCCCCACGAAGCTGGAGTGGGCCGCCGCGAAGGAGGCGCTGATCGCCTGGTTTGGCAGCCCA
>JTDE01000167.1:111875-122311 GCA_014338405.1 Paragonimus skrjabini miyazakii | reverse complement strand
TTGGAACAGCTAGCTGAGGCGGCTCGACAATTACTGGCAGAAAACTCCCCGACAGTCAGCCAGTTGAAGACGAGTGAACCAAGTGAACTGAATGACCTGCGAACCACAGTGGAAAAGTTGATTCAAGAAGTGGCCGCTTTGAAGATGAAGAGGGAGGAGAACCGTGGCGACATCTGCGATGGATGCGGAAGACGTGGACACTGGCAAAGATTTCGCCCGCGGGGCGAGAATAGGTTTCATGTAAATTAACGTTTTGTTGAGTGTTTTTTTTGGGAAGGATGATCCGATAATAGGGGCGGTTGATAAACGGCAGTTCAGGCGAGGATGGAAATCAATGGTAGCTCGGAGTGCTGTTTGATTGACACTGGGGCAG
The DNA here is from genome assembly GCA_014338405.1 of Paragonimus skrjabini miyazakii. Classification (NCBI taxonomy): domain Eukaryota; kingdom Metazoa; phylum Platyhelminthes; class Trematoda; order Plagiorchiida; family Troglotrematidae; genus Paragonimus; species Paragonimus skrjabini miyazakii. The sequence continues at coordinate 121,938 of JTDE01000167.1, read as the reverse complement.
CGATTTCATTGAGGGGGCCGAGATCGAAAGAAACTATTCAGCCGTGTGCGATGGTCGTTCGAACAGTCGGTGGGTTTGCACTCAGAGTTACGGGCGTTGCGGAGTATGATGTCGGAATCGATGATCACGTAGTCAAGCAATCGTTCGTCATTTCCCCCGACGCACGCCAGATTATATTGGGAGCGGATTTTCTTGAACGCGCTGAGGCTGTGATTGATCTGAAGCATGGTAAACTCGTAACAAAGTATGGAGTGGTTCCATTAGCGAGAAAACGCAAACCTCAGCTTGGACAAATTGAAGCGAACGCACCCGGAGCAATACCAGTCTGTGACAATCAGTTGCTGAATGAAGTGATATGCAAATTTCGAAAGCTGTTCACCACGGACATAGACCCATAAGGCTACTGTGACTGGATTGAACATGAAATCTTCATCAAGCCAGACCACTTTCGACCATTCGGGCCCAGAAGGACTCCGGTTCACCTGCAGCCGGAAATTGAGCGACAAGTGAAGGAAATGCTGAAGGAGGAAATTATTGAGGAGGCTGATAGCCCGTTCAATTCTCCCGTCTTGTTGGTGACGAAGTCCAATGGGAAATTCCGATTATGTGTCGATTTCAGAAGACTTAACGAGATTACAGTCAACAAAGTCGTAGCAGTCCTAACGGTGGCAGAACTTTTCGACAAGCTACAGAACGCCAAGATATTCACAATGTTATACCTGCGGTCTGGATATTGGCAGGTTCCAATCAAGCAATCGGATCGGGACAAAACGGCGTTCCCAGTGGGAGAACAGCAATATCGCCTCTAACGTATGCCGTTCGGACTGTCAGGCACCCCGTTCACCTTCAGACGTCTGATGTTGAAGGTGCTGGAGGGACTAAACAATACTGTTGTTTACGGAGAGGATATCGCCATCTACAACGGGAATGAGACGGAGCATAGCGGACACGTTTCAGCTGTGTTGCAGAAGATTGAACAAGCCGGCCTACGAATCAACAGTTCAAAGTGTCAACTGGCGAAACGAACGGTAATAATACTCGGTCACAAGGTCGGTCAGGGCGAGATCCAACCGATTCCCGAGAAACTGCTTACGATCGAGGCCATTCCGGTGCCAACATCGAAGAGGACGTTGCGACAGTTTCTTGGTTGTGTCGGGTTCTATAGCCGTTTCATCAAGAACTTCAATGAGCTGGCCAGTCCGCTGTACGAAATTCTTAAAAAGGATTGCAGCCAAGACGGCCTGGAACCGAATACCGCGTGCAAATGAGTGGTTTTGTTTCAGGTCTTGTTTAAACGCTTAACCCATGTGTTGCTTTGTCGAATAAACAATCCTTGTGCCATCCGCATTCTTGGATCACAACACTAGAGGGTCTTGCATTAGAGATAAGCGACACCGTTAATTCGAAATGATCCAGAAAAAATGACCGAGTGATGATGTTCGATAATATGTTGTTCAGTCGCACAGAGCAGGCCGGTAAAATGGCTCTTTACTCTCCCACATTACACCTTACCGCCTTGCTTCTACGGACCACAAGAACAGGAAGTGTTTACTACCGAAGGTTTACGGTTAATGTTGCACGTTTACATGTTTTGTAAAATATTGTTAGTGTCACAGTTTACAATATGCGACGGACAGTTGCTTTCAAGAATGATTTATTAGTGCTGTGTAAATATAATAGTTAACATGTACATTTTCATGTACAGTACAGATCTTAACCAATGGAACACTTAGCTGAAAGCATTCGGTTGTTTGTATTAGAATACGTGCTGATTGATTTAAATTCCATGCAATCAATCTGATGGAATTTACACTAAATGAGATACTCTGTATTCAGAATTGGTGATCCATTCACATACAATGCAAGCACATCCTCCGTATATCTCGCTTGGCAGCACCGTACAAATATTTTTCACTGAATTAGATAACATGTTCGTTTGGAATGAGGTTTCGGTGAGTTGATAGGATATAATAAAAAATGATGAAGCCCAATCTTATTATCGCATTGCGGATTGCTGAACAGTAGATGTTAAACCATCGTACTAAAAGATGTTTTGCGGGTTTGAATGCTAACGACAGCGGCCTTGCGAGCCTATTTCGATTTAGCAGAACAACCACGAATAAAACCAAAGGCAGATTACCATGGTCTTTACAAAACAGTGGGAACGCCCATGCATGTTGAGTATCTACGACTCATAAGTGTCATGAACTTTTACTCGTGAATTTGAAACTGAGTTTACCCGGACATTTATACGCTTGTGTCATATTCATAAAGATACCGTAAATTAACTAAGACGTACACGTTGATAATTGCTGTGGGACACAAATAAATACTTCATTTTTTATGCGCTTATGAGTTATGTGTTAGTAGCTTGTACATAAGGTTTTCATATAAATTCATTTGCATGTATACCGTGCTCCATTAATAAACTCTTGGTGCTTGCTTATTACGTTGCAGTAATCATCTTCAAGTCCAAGAGCCGTTGGAGTGGGTCGATTGCCGTCTACGTTGGGTTCATCAGTGGGATTAGGTGACGTGTAGTTAAAAGAAAAATTCAGGTCGGATGGTCCGGTTATATGCAGACATTACTGGCCGAATTTTCAAAAGACCAAATTGTTTTCAAAGAGAGTACTCAGTGTTAGATTGTCAGTGAATATTTGGATATGCATTTTTATTGACCGAATTGTATCAACCGGTATTACAATATGACGTCAACAGTGAGCAATCTGTAAGTCGCTATTAGTAAATGATTTATGGATACGGGGCCGCCCCCAGGAAATACTCGGCACATGCCTTACTCAACGATAACGGGCAAGTGCCTAAAAGCTTCAACTGTACTGACGTCTGACTAACAGCTCCGATCGCAACTACATTTGAGAGCTGATGTAGACAACTAACTCAACATACATGTGGAAGTGCCGCATTCTACAAACCAGCTGCCCAATTTAAGAATGCTCTGAAACAAGGACAAGTTACTCTAAACTTGTCAATTTGAAATCCAATGGCCAGAAATATGTCTTAACAATCTAATGAAGTGCTTTATAAAAGGACAGATAGATTACATCTTATCGAATTGCTCTCTAATAAAATCATCTTCCGTTCAACCATAACGATACAATCACCCATTTTGACACGTTCATGAATATAACAGTTTTAATAAATATGAAGAAATTTTTCTAGATGATCGAAGTGGTGACAACTGTGGGTATTACTATGAGGAAATTATCGCTGTTTTCTTCACGTTATCAAAAAGAACTCAGCAACATACAGTTTTGTTTTTTGAATTTATCCAGAACTATGGGGTATCACTGGTTCAGCAAGGATGTGAACTCCGACCACGGTTTCATGAGGAAACCCTGCATCATCTGTATTGCTTTAGGCACGAATGACTTACTGTATGTGAGCGCTGAAGCAGGCAGGTTGAATAGGATTGTTCGGTCTGCATGCTTCTTTAAAGAGGAAGACAATAAGACTTCTCAGAAAATTTCCCCTTATTTTATAAAAACAACGGCGACGAACAACTAATTTCCTGTAATCCTCCAAGAGCCCAGTAAGTGTACGTAGGTTCAACAAAACTGAAATAATATTCGGAGAACTGAAGGAGGTGAATCAATATACGTGTGTCTGTGTGATTGAGCTAACTTGTGATATTGAATACATGTCTGTGTACAATGAGCAGATGTTGTTTAGTCCTCCGTTGAACTGTTGCTCAGGTTTAACGAATGTTTCACATTCACTTGGCCGTGCACAGTTTTTTATCATATTCACTTTTGAAGCAGAATTAGTAAACACGCTGCAATTTCAAGATGCAAGACTGAAAAGACCAGGTGGAAACATACTGGGTTCAAAGTATTACAAGTCAACATGCAGTGAGCATTAAACACAATTCATTAACATTTTGCGGCTGAAAAATAGGTGTAAACGTGTTTAATGTCTTAACAGCAAAACGGCAAATCTGTTGTACGGTGACAATACAGCACGACGAAGATAAAACCCGTCTTCACTCAGCTACCAGTCAAAAGTATTATCGCCATAACGAATCAAATTATCAGGGCATTAGCAAACAGACGAGAGAGAAACAGATCAGTTAGAGATTATAAGTACGTGCGTTCATTCTCAAAGCTGCAACTTGAACGGCCGAGTTGGATAATGCCGATTCATCAGTCGGACACCCAAATGACCTCAGGCTATGTAGACCGAAAGATTCTAACTACTTCAAACAGCCGACGCTTGGTTTCACTTGTGTTTACACAATCTAGCTGAGGAGGGCACCTCGGAAACTGGATCGATCGTTGTTGCGTTCTTCGGTTTATCTCCTTCGTTAGAGAAACAGTTCTTAACGCTTCCACCTTGAGATTGTTAAACGCAAATAAGGTAGTACGGACTCACATGATTCTCGTGCGGTTTGACCGATAGACTGTGAGCAACGTTTGGTCACCTCTCGTAAGTCTTAGTTTCCTGCTTCCCTGACGTGCATCTTGGCCACTTACCTCATCCAATAGCTACTCCAGTCACAAACCTTGATTTTCTGGTTGATCCAGTTGTTCTGCAGAGAGTTTGCTCCGAATGACTTGCGGTATCTTTGTATGGAGGTCAACTTTGTGCTCGCTGACTTCAAATTCGACTGACTTCCATGCACTCTCCGTTTGACGATCGTACGAGGCAAGTACCAATCAGTCAATTTCGAAAGAATAAGGACGAGTTCCATGTCTTCTTTTAAATTACTGTTTTGTCGAAAACTTCTTGTTAATCGTCGACAGTATAGAAAGTTGGGTCTTTCGTAAATCCGAATTCGGCAAACAGAGACTTGTGGTCGATCACCAAAGTGGGGTAACATCCATAAAGCATTCCTGAAATTACCTAACAAAATTCTAATCATTTGCTCCAAGATGGTAGATGTATGAGTACCATCCACCACGGGATCAATTGCTATTTGATCACACAATCCTGTTCTCTGTACTCAACTGAAATTCGTACAAGTCCCGCTGTCGCTTTGGCTAATAGCCACATCACTGACTTCAGCTTATAACCAAACTTCGATCTCGATCTCTGTGATCTAACTCTAAGTGAATCTTCAAACCAGACGTCACCGTCACCGGTGACTTGTTGCTTGAGTGATTTAACTCGTTCGTTTAGAATTTTTACTGTCACACTGACCGATGATATTTTGTACACCTCCTTCGGTTCTTTGAAGTTGATTTAATTTTGTTGAACCTATATAGTTTTGCTGATCTCCCGAAGGATAATCGAACAACTATTCCGCCAACTACAGTAGAGCAATCCACAAGTGGGACTTACTGCCTAAGATGAAACCTGAGTGTGATTCAGCATCCCACAAGCAACTTGTTGAAAAAATCTATGCATATGCTAGTACTCAGATTCACTCTGACTGGCGTTTAACATAAGTCAATGAAATCTTTTACCGGTTACGTTATTGTTAATTGTTTGCATATATGGGTAATCGCCTTTTCTCGATGGGATTTTACATAGTCTAATTAACTAAGCAATCCCTTAACACTGAGAATGGAACTTCTGCTTGGTGGCATGGCGAAAACCAAGGTTTGCTGATACATCTTTTATATCATCTTGGAGTGAAATCTGAATGGACAAGAAATTCTTTTATACTGTACAAAAGTAGTTACTGTTCCCTGGAAAGACCAGTATATGTTTCAACAAAATGGTATTCAAGATGGCTGCTGTCGACTTGGATGGCATGTAAAGTTTCTTCTTGGAAACTGTCATTTGAAAAATAATTCTGGTTCATGCTTCACTGTACAATTTACACGGTAGTGCATACCGCGGTCACTTAGTTAAGTATGTTAAAAATAACTCACGTAAAATTATGAAATTAGAGCACTTTATTACATTTGGTCATCATCTTTTTCATTTCGTTTTTCATTACATTTGGTCATCATCCTTTTCAAAAGGTCAGTTTCCAGCAAACTCATTCATTCAGTATTATCTGTCAATCAAGTAACGTGCAGATTTGATAGCACACGTTTGAGGGGAACCTGAGCTAATGCATATATGAAACTTTATTAAACCGGACGGTCGAATTGTCGAAAATCGACAAAAAAAACTTATAAGATCGGAAATTCAGACCTCATCGGCCGCCTTCCATTTACCCAAAGTGAATCGTCGGGTTCAATCGTTGTTCAGTTTGTCACCATTTTACGCATGCTGATGGTTGTTCGGGAACAAAAGACCACTTTGATAGGTATGAAACTGAACGTCTCACGTAAGATCTACAGTCCACATTTGAGAGTCTGACGTTGCTAACCTGAACGACTGTCTCAACGTTACTCAAGTATTTTCCAAAACTAATTCATACAGGGTACAGACCAGACAAACCAGACTACTGACACTCGGCGAAATGCGGTTACTTTCTCGTCAATACCCATTACTTTTGCTTCACTTGTAAGGGTCAGAGAAACGTACATGCAAAACATGTTTACAATATGTTCACACCCCAAGTTCATTTATTCATAGTTTGGTAAGTTTAAGCTAAGACAATCACCCTGTAAACAGATATCATGCGAGGGTGGCAAAGTGTGATCTCCTCCAGAAGATATATATTCAGACTATATATTCAGTGCTACATGATACAATGAAAGACATTTTACTGCTTTGGATAAAGTCACGACTATAGTCCACCTGGTACACTTGTCCCTTAAATAATTTGCGGTTGACACCACACTTCATACTCCCTCTTTCTAAGCCAATCACACTGTTTCTGATTCTAAGTAAACTGAGTTTCGTAGTGTGTTATATTTTTTCCAGGTTGACTTGTTAAGTCAACCTTATCTGTCCCATGCCGTTCGTCCAAAAATTGTCAATGATTCGTTGGACAGAAATTACGGGCCGCATTGTGTAAATGAAAGGATTTCAGAGCGCCACTTATGTGCGAATTGGTCGTGAGTTACGTGAATGCAATTCATGGGATATCTCGACACATCACACCTTTGCTGCCCGAAATATGACCCGGCAAAAGTAACTAGAACATTTGTATTTACATTTCATGGTATACAGGTACCAGCAACGCCAGATATCTCGGACTCTGTCTTCAATGAACAAAATCGGTAATCCAGGTTTTGAGAGACGTAATTGTGTCGATAAAAGCCGCGGTCTTCTTAGGTTGATCCAAACTAACAAAAGACCAGAATTATGGTCATTAATGGTCTCTTGAATTCGAACCTTACGTTTCTAAAAGTGCTCCTTAGAGCCTAACGGCAGTGGTCACTTCAGAGGAGTGGTGTTGTTTCGAAGAACCTAATGTACATCCATAAATTTTAAGATGTTTTTTGACTTTAATTTTACATATACATACTGTTAATTTATAAACGATGATTACCCATTTGACGAAAATTATTTCAGCCAATCAACCAAGAATGTATTGACCTTCAAGAATTCTTTCACACCTGAGCGAAAAACTGACAAGGCGTTCGAGCTTCTTTGTACGTGTACAGTTAGTATAATTTCGGAACCTCATTCGAGGGAATAACGTAGTCACATTCAGTTTCAGTTGGCAGGAAAGAACGTATATTATCATCTTGCTAATGGCTCATTTGCGTGTACAAACAAAGTTCGACAACAACAGTGTACTGGTGTTATCGGTAATCTATACACAACGAACCTATCCGACTGCATATACCATTCGCTTTGCATAATTACCTGTTCCTTGCAACCAAGTATCATTTAATCGGCAAATCATTTGTCCAATTATTGCTGAGACTAAACGGAAATGTTATGTTGGTTGATTCAACGCAAACAAGAATGCATGTTTCCAGATAATTTCAAAAAAATAACGAGCTTGTTAATTCATTGTTTCGAAAATTAGGGAGTTATCTTCTAATTGAAGCCATAAAAATGGTTACATCTTTTTAAAATGTTGTATGTCACAATAAAACGACCATCAGAAACTGCTATTCTATCGTTTGTGTCGTAGAGTTTTCATTAACCACCAAACTTATTGGGATAAACACCGAAAATAAAATGACTAATACTTATGGCGATTTTTCTGACTTATGTTCACGATCATTAAGATCTAAGCTGACTAAAACCTAAATCGAGTAAAAGTATCTGAGTATAACATGGTGCTATGTTTATCTGAACGATAACCTGCCACATACTGTAAGCCAACCTGAGGTCCGCAAGCAAAGTGTTTTGATGAAATGAAACTATTTTTGAAAGTAACTGAAGGAATTCTATCTCAGTAGAACGCCCTGATTAACCAAATATTTCTGAGTCGCCGACTTAATACTCTGTGAGTATATATGAGATAACATAATTTGCAGAATATGCTTGGACAGCATACTTTGTGAATTTGGTTACTCTCTTCCTGTGTGGGACATTAGCCCCGGCAGACTGAGAAGTATTCACCGACCAAGAAACACTTGGGCTGTCTGGAAGCGAAATTCATCGCGATAGTAGTCAGGTTATCTGCTACATAAATCACTCCTCACAGCGTATTCGGTAATGTTGCAAGGTGTGCATGAATATAACACTTGCCTGGTTAATAATCTCCCTCACTGGCCTCCAAGTAGTAAGTGACTTAGCTGATATGGAAGTCGTATGTTCACAAAAACGACTCAACTCTCGACAGCGTTTCACGTTGAACTGTCATCGTAATATCTCACAAGTTGTTTAACTGTAAACCCATTGGTACTAATCGATTTGTTTAAAACTGTATTTAAAGAAAAGCATCATACAAGAATGGTGCACATAATGAATTATTTCCAGTTGTATGATCCGTAAAATAAAGACGAAGCTCATGAAAGCCGGATGTTAAACACACAATCGTGTGTCACGATAGTGCATTCGTGGGCAATTTACATGCCCTTCTGAAACTAGCGAACACTTACCCATCTCGGAATATTTCCATAGCCTGTTATTCAAGGCGAAAAGAATTTACCCACAAATGTAGGCGGCTTCGTAAATGACATATAAACCATAATTGGTAGAAATGGGCACTTCATTCAATTGTGACTAAGATTTGAGTATATCTGTCAGCGTATCCAGAGAGTGATCGAATGTGTCGTTCTAAACAATAATTTGATACACTAGATGACTTAATGTAATAGATTTCTCCCTTTAAACAGAAGATGAAGAAATACTTCAATCTAGGGTGCCATTATGCCACCACCTTTATCTTTGTCTTTTTTTAAGCACTTTTGAATGCTTAATCAAAAATGGGCCAAAAGCTATTTAGCGTAAAAAAAGCTAACCACGGTGCTCGTAATCATTATACTTTCCTGTTTTAAATAAAAACGCTGACATACTCTATTTAAGTGTGGTTAATTTTACCATCATGAGAGCAGCTGAAAAATGATCTAATGTTCAACCTATCTTGTAACATAGCTGTTCGTAATACGTTTTGATTAAATTACAGACAGTCTCCTAATCCGAATGATATTGGCACTTGAATGAATTAATAGGGCGTATTGAAGAGAACGATTGATCACGAGATAAAGCAGTGTTATAGTTTCTTATTTTATCTATACCAGACACTAGCACTGTTGTACAGTACACCACTATGGGGAGCAGGTGGCAATCTTATACAAATAAGTCTCGATACTTCCATAAATGTGTATGATCTGACAGCCCAGGGCAAGGTACTAATCGGAATCCAATCGTCGCATCCTTTCAAGGTAATCTCACCACCATTGTTCCGGCTGAGGTTTCTCCAGTTACGTCTACAATAAACGCGCATTATAAACTGAAACACAAGGGACAGTAGAGTACTACGTTGTTGAATTCTTAAGTGCCTTGAGGCAACGTGGCTTAAGCTGTTATATATTTGTCCGTACGCCACATCTTTTGTTTTTCACTCTGATTAGTTCATGCGTCCACTCTGTCTGCTGGGTACGAGTCAATATATGTATTTAATAATCAACAATTGATACTGGTTATATTTCTTCTTTCTGTTGACGAATCTAGCGATGCATTCAATTATTCGTGTTTGTTGGTATAAGTGACAACTGAGGAAGTGAACCGAATGACATTTTGGCGCAATGCAACGACTATCCATTAGTTTATCTTAAGTTAAAACCTATGAGACGTACAC
>JTDE01000167.1:81204-111775 GCA_014338405.1 Paragonimus skrjabini miyazakii | reverse complement strand
TGCGTAAATAATGTAAAGGTTATCAGAAAATTCAGATTAACAAAAGTGTTGAAGGTAGTGGGGTGGCTGCTAACATGTGAACGTTGAGAGTTAAATATAGTTTAATATAATGCGAGATTTATTATGTTGGCCAGAAATCTCCGCTGTATTAGATATAGAGTACCAAAGATTATTCAAAGAATAATTAATTATCATTTGTGAAAAATTGAATAAGCGCTATTTTGCTTTATTTTCAATGTTTGAGCTCACCTCTGTTTGGTTCATCCCGTGGTCTGTCGTTAAAGTTTTCGAAAAGTTTAGTGTTGTTCCTCTAACATATGTAGTTCTGGTTATGCAGACGACAAAATTTATATCAGACGCGCTCAGCTTCCTAACCGGGTAAAATTGGAGATCACGGGGCCTTCCAGTTTTGACATTTTTGTGTTTGCGCCTACCCTGCTACTTGGCAAAACCTTGGTTGCGTTATTTTTCGAGATACTATCAATATCACGCTGTTGATCTCAGATTGATAACCAACAAACCGAATCAAAAACCTCATCACGGAATGTTACGATAAGAATTCTGCAACACAGTGATTACAACCTCAGCTATAATTTTTGCATCTATATGTTTGTAAATAACAGCCTGTTAACAGTTGGACAAAGGATACAATGCCCCTGAGAAGGGTGGTACGGTATGCATTTTACTGAAGGGTGCTATATAAAACTTAAGGGTACTATGCAACGTCAGATGTTCTGCATGCATTTGCGAATTCATTCAGTGCTTATAAAAGTACATTTTAAAGTTCAATTATCCTGCAGAAATGCTAAGGTGATCCAACTTGACGGTGCTTCATAGCGTTCCGTTGTTGTCTAATAAAAATGCAATACTTCTGATAGAGACATGTTTATCAGACAATTAATCTCACAGGCAATTGCCTTTTTATTGGAAATTTTTTTCAGTAAATCGGTCATATCAACGAAAGTATGGCCTAAGAACTGCAAAAGGAGGGAGTAAAGAGGAAGCTGTGCGACAGTAGATGACAAAATGGAAGCGACCCACATGGTGGAGATGTATTATAGTATTAGGTCTGTTGTTACGGTAAGATATCTTAAAATCACGTTACAACGCGAAACGATCATATGCGTACGCTTAACTCATGATATGCGTTTCCTTATCTATTCCCGCTGGAATAATTCTGGTTTAACATAAAATGGCCGCATCTGGACTTCAATTAGTTTACTCCTATGACGTGTGTCAACAAATGGCAGTTTTATTCACCACGAACCTGACGATGTGCATTCTTCTCATTCGTGAACTGTTTTTCTGAAGTGTTCGGTTAATACAGTTATATAAGTTGATCAATCGTCTTATGCTCAAAAACCTTTTTTATATCTTACACTTATTTTCCGAATGATATGATTTATTTCTAATTCAAGCGCACGACTGATAAACAATAAAATCCAGTTAATCGGAAATTCCTCGTCTTCCCACTCAGAATGTGTTACTAAGTAACATGTTTGGGCGCTTGTTTGGTTCATGAGATTTATACTTGTCAAGTGATCAACAGACAACTATGGCGCAATCTTGGACGGCGATTGGATGGTATGTGAGCAAGTGCAAAGATTTGTAATGAAAACATCATCAATGCCTTCTAAACTACAGTTCTGTGACCAAACAGAAAACTGAAATACGGAAGGTAAATGATCAATTGTCCTAACCTTCTTCAATAGTCAGTCAGATTTGCATGGACAACCCTTCATACATTCGGAAAATGACTCACCCCTCGCACGGTCTTGAGGCTTGCTAAATTCCTGTTCAGTAGGATCACAGCCTGTCCACATTTTTATGCACTTATAACGCTATACAATAGTGATTATGAGGATTGTTAGTCAATTTTTTCCAAATGTTAGCACAGAAAATCCGGGAGATGGTAGGGGGTTGTTGGCAGTCATTGACTGCTGTCAACAAATATGCGTCCACAAATAATATACTGAGAGAGGCCCAGCCGTCTCAAGCAACCTTGCGATAGTTATAAACTTGAGATGACTGGCAGCTGAAAGGAGGCCCTCCTCGCAACTTAAGCAAATTTAATAGCCTTCTAACATCCACACACGAACTATTTGCTGATGAGCTCTTGGCGACCAACTGGTGAACCTGATCTGACTGGGTGACGTTAGGTGGCAATAATGGGCTCGACGATGGGGTAGCGTGCAGAAAGCGATGCCCTACGAAGCCGGACGATTTGGATAGTTGAATAGCGATCCACTATGCGCTCTCGTGATTGGAGTATTCAAATAAAAGTGGCTGACCATTTACTTGGGTCCACATGAACACTCGTTGTGAGGCGTGCTAGCCAACAACACAACGGGCTCTGTTGAAACTTTTATCGTACCAGACATATGAGAGAAACAAGGTGAGTTATCCAGATGGACTTAGCCCCACCTGCATTGTATCGTTCATTAAATAAGCATAATTTACTTTTTGTCGAGACCGTCGCAATACATGATTATAAACCCGTTCATTTTTGCACGGAAGCACATGAAGTTCATGGTTGGTAGTCATGCGTTTGTGTTTGTCTCTTATATTGCTGTCAGTGCTTTTATATTCATTCATACTTCAATGCTTCAATTCTGCTGTTTTTCATAGGCTTGCTTCACTACTCAATATTTTGACAGTGTGCGGGTTCTATCTTAATTCTTCGCTTATACTACCGTTGTATCAAGTTATTTTCACCCACGAAGACAATGTGTGCGTATTTGCTTAGCGGGTCCGCTTGTGTAATTCACCATTCGTGGGATGCCATTGCACCCGTAACCTTACGCTTGTCTATGTCTGATTGGATAAGTTTATGTGACCTTTGTTATTGGAAAAGTGAACTGTCAACTATTTACACTTGCGTGTTGCCATTGTACAGTCTAACGTCTTACCGTACACTCATGCCCAATTGTTGCAGCCTACACTTCCTATCGTAAACTTATCTTCCTTGCTACAACACAATGTTACTGTTTATCTTTTACATTCCTAGCAGACACGAAAATTTCACACAGATAGTACGACTGACAACAGTATTTTGATAGAGAAACAGATCTCAAGAAAGCTCCAAATCTCACTACTGCATGGATACAATTCGGAACTGCAATATAAGCAGATGAAGCCAACCGGAACGCGCACACCACAGTTAAGAGGTGCTCCAAAAACACACAAATGTGGTGTCCTATTAAGATCAATACTATGCATGGACAACTCACCGCACCACAAGCCTACTAGATGGCTAGTTGACATTCTACACCCCATCCGTGAGAATTTTACCCCCCACTGTGTAAAAGATTCTTTCGAACTGGTACAAACCTCACAGAACGTATCGGTGGGTTCACATATGATGTTTCCTATTGATGTTGACTCCTTATTTACAAACGTTCCCCTTCGATAAACAGTTGACTTTTCGTGCAATTTTATTTCCAATCAAAATTTACCTTTTTGTCTCCCAGTTGATTGTCTAAAGGAACTGATAATTTTATGTACAGAGAATATCCGTTTTGACTTTGCGGGATCACCTTATAAGCAAGTGAATGGTGTAGCAATGGGCAGTTCATTGGGCCCAACACTCGCAGATATATTTTTAAGAATGATTGAATTAAAACTATCTGATGCTATAGATGGTGCCAGCCTCTGTAAGCGACATGTAAATGATATTTTGATTTTCACCACTAATATTCATTTAGTTTCACTTTTAAACATTTTTAATTCTACTCCACCTAATCCTTCTGTTTCTCACGAAGAGGAAGCAAACAATCGTTTATCTATTCTAGACATTTCACTCACTATAAAACATGATGGCTCACTACAACGCTCAGTGCACCGTAAAGCCACTTGGAGTGGTCAGTATTTGCAGTTTTCTTCATTTGCACCAATCACTTATAAACGAGGTCTGGTGAGAACCCTGTTTCATACAGCCTGGGAGATATGCACCGATGACTGTTTGCAAGGAGAGGAGGAGAGATTAAAGAAAATGTTGTTCGCGTACGGCAATCCTGAGAAGTTAATCGATGTTCACAGTCAGAAAAGACTGATCAAGACTGCTGTAAGTACGGCCCCTAAGAAGCAGGTTTTTTAACCTTTCTTTCAAAGGCGGTCATATCACAACTGATGTAAGCCAGAAATTACAGCCTGCTCTAACTCGTACATACCCGGCGGCTGAATTGCGGTTGCTACTCACAACTAGGAGTGTCGCTCAGCTTATTCACAATCGTGTCCTACCAAAATGTTCCGCCTCACATGTAATCTATCAGTTCACTTGCAGTTGCGGTGACGTCTATATCGGCAGAACAGATCGGTATCTTCAACAAAGAATGGCTGAACATATGCCCAAGTGGTTGGTGCGCGCCATGACCCAACAAGCAATGGCGGCAGAACGAGTGAGAAGAAATCCGATCTCATCCATAGCAAAGCACATCATGGAAACGGGTCACGTTGTTGACCCCGCCAATTCGTTTCATGTGTTGTTACGTAATCGGAATCCGAAGTTGCTTGCTTTCTCCGAAGCTATGCTAATCAATACTCGCCGTCCGGTCCTGTGTGTGCATAAACTGTGGACTCACGCAGTTTGTCTACCCTGGAACCAATAACAGTCCTTGTTTTGTGTAAACCCAATCGTTGACTGTTTCTATTGTTGTTGCTATCCGCATGTCCTATATATTTCAATGTTTTACGTTCGTGACTGAAGAGAGTAAACGAAGTGTTGATATCTCGCGACGTATGTCTTCTATCGTTACTGGTGAACTGGATCAAGGGAACGCAGTGTTTGAACTACCTCGGTAGAGTGTGTTCTACGTAACCTTACCTCTATGTTCTGAATTCATCTGGATACACACCTGTTTAAGTTGTGTTGTTTTTGTTTGAAGCCCTTTGTAATTGACGAGTGGTTATAACCTCTTTAATATTTGCTATAATCTGATATCTGTTAACTCTAGTAATGAAAGCTTGGTTCGTGTGAATTATTTTGGTGTGTTTCGGTCGACATTTTAGCTGAAATAAGAGCACAAAACCTTACGAAAGGGAATTATACAATGACGTTGAGGCATCACGTGAACTCTGTGCCCAAGGCAAGTTATAATTGTGCATAAATTGTATTCCATCCTTTGTAGACTGATTATCGTCACATATCCAGTTTCATGAGGTAGGGCAATTAAGATATAGGGCAAAGCGAAATTACAACAAATACGGCCAAACATGTAAATTTATTTGCCTGCTCATTGATACGTAAATTTTGAAACAAGAAAACGCTCATCATCGTTCATCTTCAACTCATCAACCGGAAACAGGAAACTTGAAAGCTTGTCCAACAACATGAGCATAACCAGAAAATGTCTTGCAGTATCGGTCACTGAACATTTTTACATATCTGTTTCCAAATTGGGTATCAGGTTTTCCGTGACATGGTAAAGTAATTCACTTTGGTGCTTCCGAATTTGCACCCTAGAATCTTGAACGTAACGGCAAGGACTGGCCCAGCTAACTCAAAGGGACAACCAACCTTAATAAGAGCACTTCTTATTGGCTACTTTGACCGAAGGAGTGGTACGGGGTATTCGAAAGGTGTCAACTGCTTTGACAAATCAGAACGGGGGTAACGGCCAAAGTGCAACACAGATCATTTGTTCCTCCCCCTATTGATTCATCCAACTGCAGACCGTATTGGTTCCTTTGACAGGTAAACGGTTGCGAATTTTTAGGGGTGTCTGTGGATCTCACGTCCAATAGGAGTGAAGTCTGGGATTGTGGTAGAACTCTAGGTGTAATGCGAGAGTGAATCGGTTTGTGAAAACTTTGTATTATTTCTCTTGCATACATGATCGGCGGACGCTAGTACACGTGCATCTGTCCCGAAACACGTAGACGTATTATCGAAGCATTCGAAAAGGGCGATGATTGGCGCACGTTCGACTTTCTGAACGAAGTCAAATGTAATATCGCCCACAAGTGGCTTCATGTGGATTGCGTCGTTTATGAGGCTCAGCCTCACATAGGACATAGAAGCAATATTTTGACAGAATCAGAGAGCGATATGCTATTGGAGTGGAGTTCCGTAGACCCAACGATTACACTGCAATTTTTGAGATTACGCGTCAAGGCTGAGCTTGAGAAGGACTTATCGACCACAGCGGTTAGTCGATGCTTGGATGGCGGTGCATAACTGTCAACAGACTGTAAAATGCTCGTTGGCATGAACTCAAATAACAATATGGAATTATGTCAGCTATGTGCTTATCGACTGATGAAGCAGTCTGCAGATCCAAAGAATGCTTGTTGGATTAATGAGACGCACTTCATCTGATTGGAGCTGTGACATCAAGCTCGATAATAAGCTGCACGACGAGACGGGGAGCATGCGACAGGAGCGATTGCAAGGGCTGGCTGCAAACCCTGCTGGATCAAGTGAAGATCAATACACCCATGTCGGACTTTGCAGTGAAATGCGACAACGTACCTTGTCACCATGGTCTGGAAAGTGTGTGTTGAATGGCTACATAATGGAGGACAACTGTTACTACTGGCACCTCACTCATCAATGTTGAATCCAATTGAGGATGTCTGGGGCATGGTGAAGGCAAAAGTTAAAAGTAAACTATTCGTGGGACCCGAGACGACAGTGAACAGAGATCGTCACCGTGTGCAGAGTCAACAAGAGTGGAGAATGCGAGCCTTGGAAAGAATAATCGTTTGTGCTATGTGCGACGTCAACGAAAGCCAATGAGCTAGCTTCGTTAGCCATGCCAAACGAACCTGTGTACAAGCGATGAACGGCGAAAAGATGGGATCACAACAGTAAACCTGCATCTGCTTAGTGAACAAAGAATGCTCTACTGAGAACAACCATATATTGATTTTGAACTTCCTACTCTTTAGAAGTTAGCCCTGATTAAACTAATGTATGGCTTATGAGTGTGCCTAGATCACATATGATTTTCTTTTTCTTGTTTGAGCGGTTAAGAACAACTCGACCGCCCGCCTATTTTAGATAACCAAATGTTTTACATTCGCGACTGGAAACAGTAAATGAACTGTTGGCGTCTCGCGATATTTCGTCTTTCCTTAGTGGTCGATCACTGCTTCAATGATACTGAAAGTCGACAGAGAATGCTGTGCATATACATAAAGGCGAAGCGAGTCGACTGTCAAAGCCCTTCCTCTTTTAATATCGGATCTGAGCTGTCTAGTCGGTGCATATTGGCTTTGGCCAACTGTTTGGATTGCCAAGGCACGCAGTGCAATTTATGCCGCGCGCTACCTGAACGCTGGAATTCACCCTGTCAATCATTTTGCTCAAGAGTGTAGGGAATATACTTGCTGTATACACTGACTATTCACCTCCAGGAGTTCATAAAGCAAATTTTTGGATTAGAATGAGGATATATTATCCTAGTTGTGTTCAATTAAGAAAGTACAATATAGAGCGGACTGTCTTAACAATCCTCTCGGAGTAGTCTTCTTTCGTATGCAACAGCCAGGTTAGCACTGTTATGACTGATTTTCTGGTCCGGTTGAGTGATTACTGTGGAGTTCAGATACAAATCCAAGTCAGATCATTCTAATAATAGATCGAGTTAACAGGACACCATCTAATGAGTGATACTGGGTGATGACACAGGCGCTTTTCTCAATCTGACGTGGTGGCCATGGGTGTCACTGAACGAATTTCACAGTACGTTGCTACCTCGTAATGGTAGAAAATTAAAACATCTATGGTCGCTCTAGCCAAGGTCAATCGAACATTAGTTGCAAATGAGTTTAAACTTTTTTGAAAGCAGAATCTCATACCTCTCACCAGTAATTAAAATATTGCCCAGCAAGTTAATTGCCTCTGCGATTTCAACTTAAACCGAAGTGCTTTTAGCGGCTAGACCCACATATGAAATGAAGAAATTCTTTCTACTCAATCAAGGTAATATACAATCTATTCACTGGTTTGAAATGTTCCAATTAAATTGGTTATCCCTTCGGGTTAGTTGATCATGTAATGCATATGTATCGGATAATCAAATCTGTTTGAGATACATGCTTAAAGCCGTCAGATGGATTCGTTACAACTAACACATTCTGTGGCAGGTTTTATTGAACTAAGATATGTTGTACACACAGGGACAGTGAAACCGCAAGGATCGACATACACTGAATGACAACATTATACCTGACTCTACAATCCGGCTATTAATTCCCATCAGTTCGGTGAGACTAGTATAACCCATATTACTTGCATTGCTCAAAGTAAACTGCGTAGTTCTATCATTTTAGCTATTTCAAAATACCGCGTCACGCTGTGTTTATCACATCTGTCTTGAACGCTTTTATTTCACAGGTATCTCATTACAAAAATAGTATTTTGCACACCACTGAGAGACGGCAACAATTTTCGCAATTTCAACAAACCTTTCGATGAGGGTTTTTACTTTATCTCAAGTTTTCGCGAATTAACCATTTTGTACTCATGTTGGACACGACTGAATTAGGATAACTATTTACAGTATTCTGGAAAGAATATAAGGTGGCTTAATCTATAATTGTAGTGGGCAACTGTTTAAACAAAACCTATTACCTAATTAAATACTACAAACAAACCATAACAAGCTAAACAGTGTTTTCAGGGTTACTGAGTGATTCACATCGGGCTGACATGCATTAATAGCATGCGTTCTCAAATTTAGCATTCAGATAGCCCAATTCCAAAGGCAACACTAAATCGGAATTTCTCTTTTGTAAGAGCTCATCAGTGGTGCACACTTTTAACCGGTTCGGATACAAGAGTCCCTGTCCACAGATGCGGTGCTTCGTTCCGATCTACAATAAAGTTAACACAATAATAGATTAAAATTCATTCGCAATCTCTGATTCGACTGTTGAAGAGAACTTTTGAATATGCACCGTACGTTCCAAAGCCTATTCGTGGAACTACGTAATCGACTGTCTCTTCTTTTCTATCCAGTACGCGTAAATAACCACAATGCCGGTTGCATAGATAATATACATTGCTTATTCTTTTTTCGCCCTATATAACTGACCTTGAACGTTGCACTATTGAGTGAACCACCCTCAACTAAGCGAAATCAATAGTAGTGTGACGTCATATTGTGTGAACAAACAAACCCGTTCGCTTACACTGGAATATCTAAGGTTAGGGTTTGAGTAGTCAAGTTTGCCAACTTTAGGGACTTTATCTTGTTACAAGCAATCATGTCCTAGTTGGTTTGAACAATATACGCATCTCCAAAATTGCTCACAATATGACCTGTGTGACCTGCCTAAAAATGCTGATGCAATTACGATCTCCTGTTACAAGCCAAGAAGTGTTGCTTGAGACAACTGACGTAGCTGTTGGATGTTAATAGTTTGCTGACTTAAATTCGTTAGAAAGTTCAGTCCATCGATGAATTCCGTAGTCTCAGCAACCAAATGAACACTCTTGTCGAAGGTGTAATGTAGTTGTTACTGATTTGAGTGAATACAATTTAACATAATGTCGCACAAAATTTAGACGTAATGTAGAAATAAATTTCGCTGCGATGTGATTTTCTAGGACACTATACTTTTCAGACCATTCCCTGTTACACAGTTTCAGCAACAGATGTGCACTTGACACACATTTTACATGTGGTTATTTGTCTGAAAACAATTTGTATTCCTAAGGGATTGCGATCACTTTCCACCTTGTACACGTAGAAGACACACATTGCAACCGATACAAATTGACTGCCATTTGGTTTGCTACGACAAGAGCGTACAGTGGGTTGGCAGTATAAAAAACGTTCAGGTTTCGACAAAATTACTCGGGTTAAGAAACTCGAATGTGCGCTGCAAGCTGCATCGGCTAAACGCTGATGAAACAGTAGGAATTTGTTTCCGTCCGCTTAGCTTAGTTCCAGTGAGCCAGGGTTTATGTTTACAGAGACAACCGGCCGAGAAATCATGGTCTTGATGCTCTATTAGGATTGGCTGGGCTCCCAGTCCTACATAGGCAGGACTGAGCGCCAGTTGAGAACCAGGGTCATGGAGCATATCCCGAAGTGGGTCAGAAAATAGGTCACGCAAGCCCATGATGTCACAGTGGCGCATAGAAACAGAAAGCCTGCGTCATCCATTGCATGTCATATTCTAATGACGCAACACCAATGCGATCCCACAACGGCATTTTGCGTTATCTACTCAACGTCACACAGGCAAACACTACGCTATGCTGAAGCTGTTGTAATCCGAAAGTTCAAACCCGTGTTGTGTGTTCAGAAGCAACTGTTTGTAGGGTTGTCACTACCTTGGTAGTGACAATGGTTGTACACTCTGACAATTGACTTTCTCTGGCATCTTTTACGTTTTCTCACTAATATATAAATGGTCTGTAGTATGCACCCGCAAAGATGCAGCGAAACTTGTCCCGACAAAAATCGTGCAATATCAGTCTACCGTCTTCTTTATTCAAATTTATCAGTAGGTTGTAAGCATTCTTCGTCTGAGAGAGAAACACAAAACTAACACAATATTTCAGGAATGTTCGCCACCTGGTTGTACTTTATGTGTGCCGATCGATTTTTTGTAACTTGACGAATTGGTAACCCCACAAGCGTATCAGCGGGTTGTTCGATGGAATCACCCAATCAATAACGAACAGATCGCTGAGGAGGCTACCACACAGTGTGTGACTACGCTAGTGATGCTGCCCGGTCATCGTTTAATGACTCATAGGGGCGAGGATTATGGCATTAAGCTCCACGGTATTGATTCTGGTCCCCTAACAACAATTAACCTAAACATTCAAGGTAACATTTGTATAATATGTAACAGTGTTTGATGTCGTATTATGGGCACCCTTGGCGTCCACGTCCAGCGATAGATTACCCATGAACTCCAGCCCAACTTTTTCCCAAATGGTTAAACTTGCTTTCTCGGGACACACTGGGGCGTAGGTTTACTTTGATAGTGACAAGTAGTTTGGAAAATTTAGTAATTTAGAAGAAACTCATTTGCGAAAAGTCTGGACTTTGACGGGATTCGAACCAGCGACAGAAATGGGTTTCTTCCAAATTATCAAACCTGCCAAACTAATTATCACTAATTCAGCATCAATACTCATCGGTAGCTTTGATGGATTCTAATATGAACTGATCGAGAAATTCTGCTTGAGCAGTCAATCGGTTGAATTATTTGTTGGGTTCCATATGACACAGTTGGGTGGGTGGGTAACTAGGTCCAAATATGAAATTTCTGTGCTTCCGGCGTGGCTTCGTAACTTAATTGATAAAGCATTTGTGGCGTTTGAGCATGTTGTTTCAGTCGCTGGTTGTAATCCAGCGGAAGTCTAGTTTTTTCGCAAATGGTTCTTTTCTAAGTTACTTTGATAGATTGTTCCGCTGATCTCAAATATCATAGCAACGCTCAATGGGATTGCAAATGAACGATTAGTTGACTCCGGTGAACGTGAGTATCGGCTGGTCGCTTAAGAAGTTAGGCTGCGTGCAACATAAAATTTACAAAAAGGGGGACATTATTTTTATCCAGTAGAATGATGAGTATTCTGTTTTTATCAGATGTAACGTGGAGACCGAATTGCGCATGGCCGTTTATTGCATCTTCCGTATTGTTCACTTTATCATATCGTTGACGAACCTTTGATCAACACGAATCTGCCGGCCGATTTAGCAAAAACCTGGCTTGCGGTTTGAGGAAAAGTAAATTAGTAAACGGTGCCTGCTTTTTCATGTTTCCCATAACAAAGCAGATAATCAAACCTATGCAGTAGCATCACATTCTAATATCACCACTCTATTATAAACACCGGTTTTCGATTCATTGATGTGCAGTTCATCGAGATCTGCTAAGCCTATCTTTACAATCTCCACTCTTACGGTGAACGAATCAATGGAAATAAGTTGAACATTCCCATTATTGGCACCGCTAGGCAGATGTTTGCACAAAAATAGGTCATCGGCACGCATGGAATAGGGTAATTTTCTGCGCCATTTTGTCCGACCCACAGGATGAATGGTCCAACCAACTGATGGAAGTATACAAGGCTTGAAGTTCGCCGCCACTTTTGCGCCAGCTACTCTGCGTATTCATACTATGTATGTGGTCGACTGCGTTAAAACAACCGAGTCGATTCAGTTGCTAAACAGCATGGCTGCTTAACGGTGTTCGTTCAGTCAACTGTCAGCGTACAACGTCGTAAAAATCATACAGAAGTGACATTTTCAGTAGAAGTGGCACTGCTAAGGGAGAACGAGAACAAAGTGAAACTAGCGATAACCCACATAGAGGAATGGCGTCATCAGAGGGTAGATTTATCATCCGATTTAGAACTAGATCGTAATTTTCCACACTGAAATGGAGAGTAATGGGATCTTTGGGAGTTGTTGGTTAGTAGCCATTATAAACCGCACAACGAACGCCAACGTTTGGCCGTGGTTTCAATGTCATTAGCCGGAAACTGTGCCAATTTTTAAACCATTATTATAAGGAAGGCACAGGAAAACAGGAGCTCAAAAATGTTAGGGTAATCAACCAATGGCAGCGAATGCTGGAGGATAGATAAATAGTTTGCAGTGAATCTGAGAGACGGAGATGAACAAATCGACCATAGTTTGTCCACAGAAGTGTGTTAAGCTTATCAGAGTTTTTACGTACATAAACTCACGGGGATATCACCACGAACAAGACAAAACTTAGGTAATTTGTTATGTTATTAGAACGTAGATAGTTGTAAGTAGGATTGCAAGTTTGGGAATTTCGTCAAGCAGTTATTAATAATATTCTTGTTTCAAACAATTAAAGTAGATATAACAATTCCCTTTGATTTTCAAGACTCAGCCACTGCACCGTTTCAATTGTCTTGTCGAGCTTACTTCTTCCCTAGCTGTGGCTTACCTTCGAGTGCCTTTCGGCCAGAATCGTCATCTAACGCCATTGCAAAATTGTGATTGCAGTTAAAAACAATGTTACCGGTAGGAAAATGTATTTAACAGGACGGACTTGGATTGCAATATTGTCAACAGTAACGTGGTGGCTGTCATAAGTGATGACTTTGAGTGATCATAAGACTTCTTAAATGGCTTTAACTGGGGTCACTATTGAGACCAAAAAATGCGTATCCTCTTCGCCAACGTACTGCGTAATAAATGGTGTGTCAACTAGCTTAGGCTCAACCGACTCCTGAGAAAGGCCACCCGAGGTGGTTGAAACGTAGAGTATCACAACTTGCTCATAACGTGTTATCCTCAATCCATTTGTAAACCGACTAGAATTGACAATATACTCTCTCCTCGCGGTGGTTGAGGGAATTGCCCTGCACATAAAAATTAGCCAGAACGCTAGTTCTTCTAAAAATGCTGTCATAGTAGTACTGCCAAACCAGAGTAGATTCATGTTT
The DNA here is from genome assembly GCA_014338405.1 of Paragonimus skrjabini miyazakii. Taxonomy (NCBI): domain Eukaryota; kingdom Metazoa; phylum Platyhelminthes; class Trematoda; order Plagiorchiida; family Troglotrematidae; genus Paragonimus; species Paragonimus skrjabini miyazakii. Next base: position 98,382 of record JTDE01000167.1, on the reverse strand, counting down.
AACAAGCTGGTCTTTTGCCAAGTGCCACATAAGAATGTTGACGGTACTAAGACAGGGCGCTGGTTGCTTCATTACATACTGCATTCAAATGCCCTCAAACAGGAACATCTGGGATGACTGGAGGCGTACCGTGCGCCTGGTATGCTGTCCGTCCAGCGCAAATGCATCTACTTCTCGCCAACCCTAGACAAATCTTGAGGATGTTGCTTTTTTTCAGCCGTCTAAATTACCCTTTCTGTGGAGTCACCTAAAAGTCTACGGTGGATCTGTCCATAACATGTAGCATGTGACGATGAATTGGGGATTGTGAACATCACTTCAATTGGGCACCCGCAGCGGTTTCTATTCACTGGCTTGATGACGTTTCTCCTGTATTAGAAGCTAGAATATCGGTGGAAATAACTTTCCCAAAGTATCTCAAGCCATTCAACCTAGAAGAACTCCCTATGATTATTTCGACGGATGGCGGCCAGCTCTGCTCAACGAACTGATAGCTGTGTTTCAGAAAGTTTGAAACGTTGAAGTCATTCCAAATGACCAGTAATCTGCTAGTAACACTCTTTTTTCAAAATGTGCTTGAGCACTTTGTGTGTATATTGCCAAAAGATTAGCCTGTATTTTTTTATCGCGTCGAAAGTGTATACAGTCATTGTATCCGACTTGCTAACCAGTGGGCAACATGCCCACAAACAGCAAGCTGGGTTTTATTTTGTTCGTGGTTGCCTTGATCAGTTCATCCTCCTCCATATGTTTGAACACCGCCATGTTTACAAAAGGGTCGATAATTAAGAACTTTTTAATCACCGGAGAAGCCTAGTACTCAGTTCCCGGAGTGTAATCATCCTGAAAAGTTAATGTTGGACCTAGGTGCGGTTTAGGAAGTATGACAATTTACTGCCGATATCAAACATCTGTTGTAAAATTCAACTTGACTGTCCAGTCTCCCTGTTTGTATGTAACAGTTCATCGGACGAGTTCCTTTAGTATGCATTGGTAGACTCTGAATGTAATAATGTAGAATGGCCCCCGGACGCTCGACTTCGAAACACACATGAAATTGATTTGGCCTGTAAAGGCATGCATGACATTCAGAATGCCATAGGTTTCAGTCCGCTAGTTTAGCAGGAATCTCGCATCTACGAAAGACAATGTTGCTGTAAAATTGACAGGACTGTGCACTTGCTATCATCCTTGTTGGTGAGTAGTTGGAGACAGTCCGAACATCCCCACCCCTTGAGAGCTTCATCAGCTTGAGGGGAAGGTCTAGTGATATTACAAACGAACAAGTAAGGTTGGGATGACCTCGGTTAATCTATGTTATTAGTGGCGCCGGTGCAATATCAAACTTTCTGTGAAGTGCCAAGTATATCGTGGTACTGCACCAGCAGTTTTACTGTACTGCCACGAAACAAGACGCATTTGGAGGATGGTCATAGATTGTTAGATTTCGCTCACTGACGCATTCGAAGTAATAGCAAGTTCCTAGCGATGGCAAAGTTCCTCGAGGTGTCCTTGCAAAGAAAATACGCTGTCGACCCTCAGGGATAAGTTTGTCTCATAGACTCCGTTGGCTTGGAAACGTCCTACATTTGTCTACTTCCCAATAACCACCCCACGATTCGTTTCTGCGTGGTGGGCCACACTAGAAACAGCAGCCAGAGAGTCATCATATGACTTCCGTCTGAGGAACGGAGCATTGTCCTCAGACTTGGCTTCGATAATGCGTTCTCAACCTCCTAACTATGGTCCGAAGGACGATGAACACCTTTGTTTGGAATCACCGTGTGGTGCGGCAAAGAATATATGTTAAGTTTGTTCTTGTTGCAACTCACTCTGTGCGTCGATGTGCTGTCTCTTCCTTTTCTCTTTGCAGTACTCTTTTTTTCTCGTCCTGCATAATCAACGGGCTTTTTTTTCCTTATTCCTCATGACATCTACCTTCTTTATTCACATTCGCCCGTTAAATCATTCTCCTTTCCAAAAGACAGCGCCGTTCTGTTAATTCGTCTCAACTTCACTTTCAATCAGTATGACCGCCAAATTGTCTTTGTTGAGTCGTTCTTACATCTTAATTTGGTTTCGACGCGGTTCTTACATTAACATATAATGCTTTCGTTACACCATACATTGTTTACTAACCATCCCCACATTATTTTGCCTATTGTTTCTTTGCAGTCGAGACGTTCACGAGGAATGATAATTGTTAACTATTGCAGTATTAAACAGTTATCTTCGCTGTTGTTCAAACGTTTTGATTCAAGACCGTCTTCTGACCGTATGCTGTTAGTTGTTCATTCCATCCGTATCGGTGAGTTGCACACACTTCGCAGTTAGACACAATCTTATACACTTCCAGTTACCGGTGACTGCCGAGATCAGGCAAGATCAGCGATCACTCTGACCTCATAGGTCAAAATGTATCGTAATTATGGTTCATAGAAAACGTTTCTTCTGTCGGCCTGGAAAGCAGTAAATAACCCTTTCGTTGTCCAGTTTCGGTTATCAAAAGCCTGCATACCTTAGATAATTTGTGGAAGATTAGGGAGATGATTTGAAACAATCTCTTTGTTAAACTGTTTGTTACTGTTTGATGTTTACGTTCACAGCACAGGCCAAAACGATAAAAAGAAACATTTCAACACGGTTTTCTAGTTACACATTTGCTTACAAATGTGAAGTGATCTGCATTGCTTTCATCAGTAGGCAACCGATTATCGGACATAACACTTAGACAACATCATATGCCACTAAAAAATAGTGTACTTAAAGCAGATTAAATTGCGACTGTCCCAAATCCCTGTGCTCCAACTCATTCCATAAAACAGTAAATGTATTCGACTCGTCCACATTTCTAGTTTGAAATCTATTTAGTCTGGCAGAATATAAAATTGAACCTTTTCCGGGACAAGCAGTATCCGATTACATGACCTTCATTCTTGTTTCAGAAGTTCTTGCTGTCCTTGAACTTCCGCTGGTCACTGGATTTAGCGTTTATTTACCTACTAGGAAATTCGAAGTCCTTTAGTGGAGTAACGTTTTACCTTGTACGGCTTGTCATTTTCCTGTGACGTTTGACATAATCAGACTGCTTTCATATCACAACGACAAAACAATTTATCTACTTCATTGTCGCTACGAACTCAATTAGTTTTTCCCAATTCGAGAATTTTTTTCAGCTGTTACTATATCCCAGATTTAATAGGAAAGAGACGAAGGTATTGGTTAGTTTCTGAAAACTTTCGTATAAATGCAATGCTTACGCATGACAGAACAATCCAGCTGACCTCTTACCGTTCGTGCTGAGCTGAAGACTACTTAGGTCTGAATCACGCATCCTGTACACAAACGCTTCGGTATCACGACACATCCGTTTAATGATTTCAGCTAAGTGTACAGTGCAACAAACATTCCAGACCTCATTTGAAAAAGACTCCATACAAGTTATGATTTACATTTTCTTATACTAATATTCCCGAGGAACAGTTCTGCTCTCAAGACAGAAGGTGTGAGTAATACTGCACAAAACTTGTGATTAAAATAGACTTCGAAACACTCAAGGCCGCATTTAATGTGTGGCATTTTTCACGGTTATAATTTCATTCAGTGTTTATACGCATGGAATTCCTGTTCGCGCAACTTAATGAAATCTGAACTTGGTTGTAAATGCAAAGTATGGTTCACTTTAAAAGATATGTGTAATCAAACGCTTTTCATCTATTTTGGTTGATTATAACAACGGACCCGGACATGACTTGCCATCCTTTAAGTCAAGTAGCTAAACATTTTTCGAAAAAAATTCAAACAGTTTGCTCAGTTTGTGCTTTGACGAAGAGCAGCATGGAGCGAAAACCACCTCCAGGATTGTTTGTTTGTTCTGGTCAGGTGCAGGGGTGATTACTTTCAAAAACGTGTTTTATGAAGCTAGGCGAGTGTTTACGGACGACAGTCCTGCCGTAGAGGAATGGTATCTGAAAAGAGATTTACGGAATAATGCTTAATAAGAATATGATTTCAAACGACAGATTGCCGGAACTCCGAGTAGTACTATATGTATAAACCAAATTTATGTTAGCGAAATACCCACAGGCGATCACGTGGCTTCCGACACAGGTAGAAAGTTACAACGACCTTTAAACAGACTGGCCCAGTTGCTAAAGTTGGATCGGCTTCCAATCTTACTTAGGCAGACATTTCCCACTGATGGACAAATGAGGATTTAACATATAGTTAAGATAGAACGCAGATAAATTCAGGATAACAAATAACAGCAGCCAAATCTGATGAAACAACGAACGCTAGTGGATTAGAGGCTAAACAAGGACCTGGTGTCTCCGATTATTTAGCCCCCCTCCCACTGTTTTAATGATACTGCTTAGCTGTTGAAAGTCGATTTGGTTGACACTAACGGAACGATGCTGGCTGAGCAATAAAACCTTTCCACAGAGAGTGAACAGCACTAGAAAACTACTGACGTAGCACTGACCCTGATTTCAATAGAATGTATCACAATTACTTGCTGTCCTTGTTCTCATGCTTAATTTTCACAAAAATCGTTCGTGTTTTGTACGCCAGTGACCAGAAACAAACGGGACCTTCATGGCTCACCATAGTTTCTTTCCGCAGTGTTCATGAAGTGGATTGATGGAACTAAAAGTTTTCATGTCAAGTGAACCAACTCCACAGTTAAATATTTCTATTGTGGTGGTTGATATCATAAAGTCATACAACATCTAGCCAACAGAGCTGTCCTCATCCGAAGTGCTCAGGTATTTCAGACAGAAAAGAGTAACAACTTAGTCAAAAGGGACAATACCAAGAAATTCCTTTGTTAGAATCCAACGAGGTGAAATCCAAAGATTAATAGCTTTCGCAGTGTTCCGACCCTTTCGGGGAGCTTTGATCAAGTTCTTGGAATTAGAAAAATGTCAGTGTACAAGCTTTATAAGAAGCTACCAACAAATAGCACGTGCTGGTTTGTTTGAATTGCGAGGCTTATAAAGGCTACCAGTTGGATAGAGGAGTTTATGGGTCAGCGGAGGTCACAGTGTGATCAGTCCAGGTGCCACCAGAGCAAGACAGTTATTGTGTGTGTAATTGTGTATGTCCTTTGGCATGTAGACTATTCGAGATTGGTTGTCTGATGAGAGTACGACGAGGCTTTCATGCACAGTATCGTTATGATCAACATATTGCGGCCTAATCAGGAAACCATCTATTGCTGAGTGTGATAACAACGTTCTGTTGACGGTTCGAAATTAATAAGTCAAGATGCGTTTATTACGTTCTTTATTGTTCAGATCTAGATTTCATTTAACTAGCTAAAATGCACCATTTTGCTAAACACAATATCTTTAGAATAGTTAGATTCTGTACATACGAATTACATCACATTAATTATGCTAGGAACAACCAAGGCATGCGATTTGAGCGTGAAGTTTGCTTGGCAAAATGATAAACAACACCGGGGGCAAACAAAGTAAGTGGGACTTCCCGCCAATAGGGATAAGTGATCACAGTCGTTTTGAAAAGTGTTTCTGGTTATGTACACTATAAATATGCACGTGAGTTACAACAGCCAGCTGTATAAAACATGCAGACAAGATAATATTCGGAGGCCGAGGTGAAGTCTTGAGAGAGATGAAGTCATGGAAGTTCCTGACTGTCCGTTTTTCGAAGTAATTGTTAGCCGCTGACCGAGGGATTCCCCAACCAACGAAGATGAACGCACCGGATAGGACTCATCGTTGTCTCGCTGCAATGCGTGCGGTCTACTCATAGTGGATTTCAAATGCCGAAGTAAGCGGTCTTCGTAGCTGAAGGTACAACCGTCTGGCAAAGTTTCCTTGAAGTAGTTCATGATTAAACGAACGGCATTCGGAGGGCAAGTGTTATGGAGGACAGTGTAAAGACACTCCAGTTTTGTACGTAGTGTTCTTGCCAAATAAAACGTAAAACATATCGTCAGTTATTGGCACGTATTAATGCTGCTCCACTGATGGTAGTACATATCAGATACCCTTATAATGAACATCAAGAGACGCGGACAATGCAATTGACAGTGAAATACAGTAGTAACCTAACACAGTACATCTCGATGTTCAGGTCACGTGGTCATCAAAAAGGATGGTGAAAGAATTAGCGATTACTGAATGAAAATCACTAACAAAACAACAAAACATGAGGTTAGGCCATAATTATCTTCCTCTGTTTCAAGACGGCATGTTTAGCTCAATTGGCAGCTTATCTGATGTGTAGAAGTTTGAAATTTTGTCAATAAGTCATAATTTAAAAACGCCAGGTTTGACCCCATTTTGATTTGGTAAGCTAACTGAATCCAGGGTGGTAAACGTTATTTGTCGTTCACATTTTAAAAATTTTCCTCACAAACAGTGTTTTGTTTTGTATTCCTTTACTTCGAAGTATCTGAGTGTCTCAACGTAGAAATCGTCAGCAAAATCATTGTTTCTGCTTTAAGAAGTCAATATAAAAACATTCAACTGCTGTTGTTTGTGAGTAATGATCGGGTTACCCAGTCGATCAGTAACCCTATTTTTAGGACCCCTAAGATGATCTCACTGAATCTGCTAGGTGGTATTACCAGTAAATGACTGAGACTGTGGTCAAGTTCAATTTGAACATTACTCACATTTGATTGCAGCCTTCACATTCAGACGTGTTCTACATTTCCAGTCCAAGCCACGGCAAGGATATGCACTACTGACGAGCTCACCCAAGAGCAAACTGTAATCCAGCACTACTTTTCGAAATAGCTTGCCTGAAAAGTCCATCTGAATGAAAATACTGCGATCAAAGGTGTGACGTTCAATATAAAATCAGCCAATCCCAGCTACTTATCGGTAAACTAAAATGTTCATATATATTACATCTGGACATTTACTTTTTGACCAGTCGGAATTAAAAATCTGTTTCTCGTTCAGTTTGTCTATTACAAGCTTCCGTATGGACATCTCAAGATAGAAATTTTAAAACAACAAACGGGAGAAATTCCGTAGAATTTGATATATTCCAAGAAGAACACTTCGTTGTTAAATATTACTCACTTTTCTTCTCAATTTTTGAAATCCGACAAAATGTTTAATTAGATCATTTAGAACTGAGAATATGTAGTTTATCATTTCATTCTCATAGAATCGCATCATTATTATGTATAACTGTTCAGCGTATTGTCTGCTTTCCGCATCTTATGCTTATCAAAAGCGCATGATATTTACTATACCATTTACATTAAAGCAAATATGCATACATGCTCCCATTTTTTGATAATCAAAGGTTCGTTTGTTTATCAGTTATGTACATATTGTTGAGTGGATTCGAAAGTGTCCATAGCCACTAATCGTACATCAGTTAGTAGTAGTGCACAGAACAGTTATGTACAGTGTGTTTTTCCGGTAGAGTCCAATTCACAGATGTTTGCGGCTAGTTATCAAGATTTAATAATTTGACAATTTCTAGGTTAAAGGTCATGCAGTAGTAATTAGTACGCAATTTTCAATAGGCCCAAGTTTGAGTAAATCAAACTGCGAACTGTTAGTGAGTTTGTGAAGGAGAAGAAAATGGGAAGTCTATCTTCTTTACCATGCCGCAATAATATGATGATGTTCTACTTTGTGTACTTCAACACCTACGTATGTCCACTTGCAAAATGTATTGTACAACCGTCTGATTGTAACAATAGCTCAACCGGATTAATGAACACCTAAAATTTTCATTGTCAACGTAAACTACGAATACTATTGCAACCTGAAGAGAATAGAACACAGAACTTACTTGCACTCATATTCCGTCAACGTTTGCTTTATGAGTGCATAATATTCGTTTGAGTTTGATGAAACTTTGTTGGACTGGTTTTGTAAGGCGGTCACTACTTCTCGTATTGTGTCGTTCCGGTGCACCGTACATTGCTCAGCCACTTTTTCTTGCTGCATCAAACATTGATATTGATGCTCTCGTAGAACTGGACACAAAACAAAAGTAGAACGTTCTCTTTCTGATCAGTAGCACATGATACATATATCAGCAAACTTTATAAAACCAAAGTCCGTGTAGAATTCTGAGACGGGCCGAATTGCAACACACAATTCTTGCAGGTGATTATAAAATGTGCGCTGATTCTTGGACAACAATCACTGTGGAAAACTTTAATTCCGAGTTTAATGTTTACGGCTTCGAGATTTCATCGAACTAATTAAAAAAGTTATGAGGGCATTATTTTTATCAGTTTCTCGGATACACAACATAACGTTGGTGACGAACTGGCAGTCACTTTTGTTAACCATATTGAAGTCATCGCTGTTTGTGTCAGCCAGGGTTGACCACACTTAATATGCTCTTGTTTAACTCTACAGGACAATCAATACCTGTTGTGTGCGGTCGATTCCTAGTCGCTTTGTCAAAACAAGCTCATCTGAAGGACCAGTTTAATCTCGAAAACGTATTTTCTGACAACAAAAGTGAACCACCGAGTTTGCAATCATTCAGACATCCACTCACTATCACTACAGATTCACAACACTCAGATCTCCATCTCCACCGGATATCTCACTTCTTCATCGAAGCTGTGTACTTAGATCCCACAACTCTCAGTAACCTCATAAACAGCTAATTCGTACGTTCGTATTTTGCTAGTGTTAGATGACAAGCCCCCTAAGGCAGCATGTGTAATTTTGTACCACTGATTATACTAGCTTAAGTTTTACCCCGATTGGAAGAAATCGAAGAGTTAGACATAAGTAGGCAGCACCACCTAATTGTTCAATCGAGCTGAGGTAGCGAACATAATCGCATTTAAGACAGTTCGTTTCCTTCAGAAGTTTGAATAACACTGTTAGAACACGAAAACTGGTAGATGCAAACAATTCGTATTGACTCATCAGTACCAAATTTACAATAACATTAAACGGCTTTTTATATCGAACAGTTTAGGGGTGGGTTGGGTGGATAGTCGATTGATGTGTTAGAAAATGTCACTAAGTCCAAGGCAGGGACAAGTTCACAAACAATTGTTTCTGAACACACAGGGCCGGCTTCAGTCGACAATCGCATTTACCTCCAGAGTGCAACGCATATCCACATCGCCGAAGGCAATATATTCACACATTTTTGTTGTTCGTGATCTGGATCTTTGGAATGTGAGCCAAAATATGTAAGGAAGATGCTGTTAGCTGCTGCATTTTGATTATCGAGCGCCGCCGGTGCTAAAGAGTCCAGTGATGGTGAACCAATCTGACAGGCATGCTGTACATTGGTATACAATTTTCACCGACATATAGAAGGTTGAGTAGAACACTACAAGGCGCCAGACGACCGACACTGGTGTCACTTATATCTTTTCTGTGCTTAGGACAATTTTGCTGCCCGGATACAATTGTCACCCCATAAACGTTCATATTGGAAAACGTTTTAAGGCACAGGTATAAACGGCTATCCTTCGTCGTTTCAAAAGGTCACGATTAGTTGCGCCCATTGACCATGGAAGCATTTTGTTTCTAGATACTTGGAAACCGGAAAAAGTATGTTTATCTAATGAAAATTGGTAGCCTTTCTCATTCTTCGAAGTGGCTCAAAAATATTCGCATAAACCATTCAAGAACAATGCCAACTTCACTCCCATTCACTTCGTTGTCTTTCGCCTTCTTCCTCAGGCTGCCCGGAGCAAATTTTTTTGAGGAGCACGCCGGACGTTTTTGTGGTCATGAGTGTGCACTGATAGTTAATTTGGCCTTCCTTTCCTCCCAGAATTTTTAAACGTTCTGTACTGATTTTATACTTACATGCAGTGGAAATCACCAGCTTTTAAGTGGAGAAGTCTTCTGAATATTTCACCATAGTTCGAGCGTTTGAGTAGTTTACATCTATCCTAAAAGAATTATACACCGCTATACATTTGAAAGGGTTTGATTCCACTATAGACTATTGCAAACACTCTTCGTCATTAGTTGAGTGTGACAAGGTTGTCGCACTCCTCAGTTTCTCTGCAACTTTATCAACCAGTACTTTCTGTAAAGCGTCTAATAGGTTTCTATAATGACGATCCGAACCGTCTTTAAAAAAATGAGCGTACACTTACCGCCTTGCTTTGGAATTGTCCAATATCAACATAATGAATGCTGGATTTCCTAGTGTTTGGAATGTTTTTGTCTGATATGTAACTTGACCTATGTAACCTCAAAAGTTTACATCAATATTAACGAAAGTCAGGGCTTGAGCTCATCATTAGAACTGCTTGAAAATATTTTAGAATATCGTCAGAAAAAATGTTATGTTACAACCTGGAGGACTCGTTGAAAAAGAGATTAACGTACGCACCTCATAAGGTTACCGAGTGTTTTCAAAATGACGGATGTAGCCAACAGCCGAGCAGGTAATTAAAGGCTCCATTAGTTCGTTATGGATTATGAAGAAAAGCCAACGATGTTATGTACATATTCCCTGAATTCAATAAATTATATGAAAACGTTGTTAGCTGGAACCATCTTGTAAGAAATTTCAAATGCTGAAGTCGATATCTAGAATGCTGTATCATACTGATAAGTCAGTGTTTTTTTCGGAGGACTATGTAGATTTCAGGGACCTCTATAAACGAAGATGACACAAAAACGTGTAAAGAGATGGCGGAAGAAGTACCACACAAGAGTTGTAATGAGCATCAGGGATAAACGTTGTGATCGAAGTCAATTTAACTCCTCGGACAGTGCTCTGTATTCTATCCGCGTTCATCGAATTGTTGAAATCGATCAACATATCAATTGTGTATGTTCTAGGAACCTCGACGTTTCTTCATTCCAACAGTTGCAGAAAACTGACGTTTTCACTCTGGTAAAAACAAAAGTATAAAGGCAGATATGCTTCTTCCTACGTCGTTCTCAGTCTGTTGCAGCTGTATACGGGTGCAGTAGAACTAGATTGACAGAACTATTGTACATATCAGAGAGAACTCAGTTGGTGGTCAAGCAGTTTTGTTATGGTTTAGTTTGTCCCTCATATTAGGTTTGTCCACTGGCTGGTTAGCACACTTTAGTCAACAATCTAATCTGTGTGGTGCAACTCTTGACACAAATGAATGGAACCCTTGAGCAAGCCCCTTCTTGCAGTATGATATTTGGTTGAACTACAAGATTGTGATAACCCCAATGGTTCGAACGACCCTTAAAGTTTTGCGTTGCATGCCACAGGTCTCACGAAATAGACAATATTTTTTGAAGTTTGCATTCGACTGGATTAGCGATCATAGTGTCGACGGACGACGGAATTTCATTTTGCCCCAATCCAGATGCATGGTGTACTCGGATTCGATTTGAGAGATGTCTTTGCATCTGACCAATATAAATGTTAACTAAGGCCTGAAGTAATAATTTGTTTTGAATTTAAAACGAAGAGATGGCGTGGTGAACGGAATACGGAATGCAGTTGTGGCATTTGTATTGCTGACTACATGGTTACATCAACATGGTAATCCCATTTGAGCGTTAACACGCTTGAATAGCACTTGGGTAAACACTGAATTATTATGTATCTTAGGTACCCGAAGTTTTAATGAAAGTTTAAGGATGTTTTCAATAATGACACTTTCCGATAACTGTTGCTTTGGAGAATGTTCTCAATCGTTTTCCTCTCAACTTGGACTAGGGCGGTATATGGCAGTGAACCCATAATCATGGAAGATAGTATTCTCGATGACGGTTGCTTTGAAATGCAACCACTTCGACGTCTTGTGGTTTTGTTTGGGGGTTGTTCACCACTGTGTTTCAAATATTCTGATTCCTCATAGAGGTATGACAGCCGTTCCTGTAGGCCGTTAACCAAACTGTATATTTATTTCATCTACTTGTATTTCTGCAGGTTCTTGTTTGTTCTTTTCACATTTAGCTCTCCTTTCTAACATAACACTAACATAATACCTTTGTTTTCAACTTACGTCCCTTAATAATAGATGTTTTGGTCACTGCCCAAAAATGATTTGCTTGGAACTTTTCCTACACTACCACTGCTATTCGCTTTCTCCTTTGCCCGTTTCGGTGGCTGGTGTGTGTGTGACCCTGTCGATTCTGTGCGACCACTTGATCATTTGGTATCACCTACTCGCTTCCAACTATGTGCGACGAATCAGTATCCACGGAGTGAATGGTTGATGCCAAGTAATCTGAATGAGGCTAGTAAATTATTCCATCTGGGTGGTAAAACTTAGAGTGGAGGGAATTGTTCGAAAGGGTAGTAAATAGAACTATGATAATAATCTGACTTTTCTTGATCATCTGAACTGTACAGAACCGACAGGCGGCATGACGAGGATTAGAAAATGGATAACATATGATATAAAAATGGTACTAGAAACAGAGCATCATATAAAACGAACAACTCGCTGAAAATAATGTATTAGCCACACCAGTAAAAGACAGGGTTCAGGTGAGTTAACAGTGACAGGATTAATCACTGGATAAAAAGAATTGCTTTGTGGACAGATGGGAAGTAGCAAATATCTATAGACCACCAGAAAACAAAGCACTTTTATGGTCACTAAAATAATGTCTTTAATACAGCCAGGCAGCAATTCATGATAGAACTGATGTCGTTTTGGGATATAAGTAATATACGGATGACTACACTAAATGTACAGTTTCATCACTTGAATGCCCTAGTATTTCTCCAATCGATCACGAGTGTCGATAAATAATACATGTAACATGAGTTTTCCGTTATGTCTGGTTATTGACCAAATTTGTGAGTAACGTTCGACGGAGGAATGCAGCGGTGCAGTATTTGGTAGAATAACGTGTTCACACATGTGGAAGATCGTGAAAACAGTAATATCTAAGGTTTTGCGCCCATGTAGGTTTTTGACTGTTAAGAATAGTTGCGGAACTAAGAATATGGGTAGCTCGTTCGATTTTTGCTCAGCCTGACACTTATATTGTAAATGTTCCAGCTTTAAACCCGCAGAGTTTGTTTATCATTGCGAATACACATAAACAGATATATTTATTGGGTATGTGGCAAAGTTTCCCCCAGACCACAGTGATTATTTGTATTTTTAAAACCGTTATAATTAGGACAACTGAGAGAATGGTTAAAATTTAAGCAACCCTCTGTCGTTTAAGTTCATGAAATCTTCACTTCGCAAGTAAAAATCGTTTTGAAAAGTCAGAGTATAAATTAAACAGTTATAAATTGGTAACAACTGAACCAACCGGAATACGTTAGCTTTAAAATACAGATTTGACACACGTTCACTATCAATCGCATCATCACACACGGTGGTGGTAATTATAGCTGACTGAAAGCTGGTTTGTACTTCGAATGAAATGCACTGTAAAACTCATGGAAGATATACATTTGACAATCTACTTTGCTTCATCTTATAGGGATCTCAGCTAGTTCAACAGAAAGCGAATATTTCAACATGTCTGATTTGTAAACTTACAACGGCACAACAAACAGCAGCGCCATACCATATTTTGTCCTGTGTTAGATAAATATCTAGTGGCTAAAGATGTTCAGCACCATTTTCGTTAAGTATGTTGTTGAAAATCACTTTCAGTTTGTCATGGGCTTTCCTGTCAGGGTTGTAGTTATTTTGTTTTTCTAGTGTGTCAGTTTCCATATACGCTGAAAATGGTAAAAGGTATAGTTTCTACTAAAATAGTATCAACATACTACTAGATAACGACAGAGTAATCCTAGCCATTTGTATTAAACTGTAAGTACGTTTCAGTCTGACGATGATTATCTTGCTAGATATATTTCTTCGGCCGTTGCATTTTTTGCAGGGACGGTCGAGATAGGCAGCATTCTTGGTATTCATTTTTGAAGACGCTCAACCTGTGACTGGATGATATGCATAACCGATCTCTAATGCTAACTGTAGATGGTCCTCTAAAATAGTTCACAGAGAATCATTTAAACCCAATTTTGAAGTGACGGTAAATACTATTTTTGCTAAGTGAGTGACATCTGGTAATTTGCTTATGATGTCCCGACCATTTTTCTATTCGTCACCAGCATTATTTTTCTCCCTTGATGAAATGTTGATGTACGTTATGAAAGAACACGTTTTTCTTTGATCAATAACTTATTGACTACAAGTTTGTTCGGACAGTCGCAAGTTATCTTGGATATCCATTCAGCACTAGCTGTGACCAAAGACACTCGACTTTGTGATTATAACGTTGGATGATACTCATCTTCAAACCTACGCTGTGTTTAGACTCATGTGGTTGTACTCAGCTGGATTAAGATCGACTCAACATCCCTTCGTGTCACAAAATGAAACCCATTCCCATCGGTCTACCTGTGCTACGATGACCATTTTTGGCAGAGACTTATGTACTAATGTTATGTAGTTTATTCACACTCCATCAGCGTAGAAAGATACACTCTGTCTCAAATTACTAGTTCGAGTAGGTTGAAGATCAGTATGTAGATCCCTCCTACATAATATTCAGCGGGCTGGTGACGGAGTAGATAAAAGCTTCGGCTGTCTATGCAAGCGCTTTATTGTCCAGTTCAGACCACCTCGGTTTGGTGAGTCCAAACAAACTCCAAACTGGTAATGAAGTGCTGGTTTCAGGTTGAACACAGTGAATCATTGCAGTACCCATTTAATGATGTTTTCAACTGTTTTTACAACGCACATACAACCAATAACAAAAACCTGTCAAGTGTATTCGATCCATGTCAGGCCAGATTTTAGCGATAAATTGTCAGAATCATCTACAAAGTAAAGCCACTGTCTAAACTGGAGTTATTTGTGGATGGCGCACGGCTAATATCTCAACGCATATCATTATTCGCGATACCATTCAACAAGTATACTGATTATTGTGATTTAAACTTATTGTAGGTTACTGGAGGTAACAGAACTGTTATTGCGTCTTCTCTAAAGGCGAGCAGTCAACCTGAGCATTACTGACCAGCGAGCTCGGCAGAGCAGTTGCACACCATAATTTGTCCGGGCCCAGCGTAAGTTCAACGAAGCAGAGATTAACGTGATTACCTCACGTGGCCCGAGTTCAAACCCTGGCCATGGTAAGGGTATATACTATTGACGAGCCCTAACACAATGTTCAGTGTTATATTCTGAAAGGGGCTAGTTGGAGAGTTACACAAATGAGGAAGGTAAAATCAAATGTCGGTGTTATTCAACTTGTGCCGGCTAAAATCCCCTACAACTCATTACTTAGCAACATTTTGGGTTATTGTTTACTTTTATCTGTGTTCATTGGATTAAAAAATATAGAGTGAATTCGAACTGAAGGAAGCGCTATTTTCGTCTGGCTATTGTTAATAGTCGGAACGTGTGAACAATATGTATTTGGTTGAACAAATCTGAATATACATATGTGTTGAATGCGCGACGGTTTGCAAATAACCGTGACACAAGCAGCTGTTTCATGTATACTGCATTTCACATGACGATATTCTGACCCGTTTAATTTTTAAAATTCTGAACTTATGCGATTTACTTATTAGTTCACTGAAATGTTATGTTTCACATTGTTGACTACAATACACGTGCAATGGAGTTCCACTTGGACCGCGTCCCATTTGTGGTTCACTAACTAGGCACCGTAGATCGTTACAGCTGGTTGAAAATTATTTAGTAAGATAACTCCGGTTTCGATAATGTTACGGCTGTTAAGTCGTTTTTCAGCGTTGTTTCAAGCGTGATGAGGCTCGTTGAGATGGCAATTTGTTGGTGACTTAATGAATGCGACGGTAAAATATGTTTGTTGCGTTTAACAAAAATTCGTCATACCCTATGGTTGTCACATGACGAATATTATTCGCCAATCAGGCTAAACTCTCGATAATTGAGTAGGGAGGTTAATTAATTTAGAACTAACGTTTTTGTTCCACTAATTTATTGTCAGTTCAGTAACAACTGTATTGTATACAAAATGTATCACTTCCAGATTCACTCACAGTGGTTCGAATAACATACAGCTTCCGATTCATCCAACCCGGGCGGTCTGGCTAAATTCTTATAGGAAGTTGGTGGCAAATCGCATTGAAATCGGCCTTGGTGTATGTGATGGCAGTCTTGAATGATAGTTTTATCCTGAGTTTGGTATGACGAGTTAAGCCAGCTTGAATAAGCACCAGTTAGCCTGAGTTATTTGTGAGAAGTTCGCACTGATTTCAGTCCTGAAAGGTGACATACAATATATAGTTCTAAGTAAAGCCGGACGTACAAGCATATGGTTTCTACTTGAGACTAACAGAACATTCCTACAGGTGTTTTACAACAGGCTATTTGTTGATTCGTTGAGACAGAACCCACTTCAAGTAATGAGAATATGGCAGCAGTAGATAAGCGAGTCTTCAGTCTCCTCGTCTGGTATGTTACTTCTGTTGCTGGTTTGGATCCAATGAAGTCCAGAGTCTGTGCAAGTGGATCTCTTTCGACTACCTTATGGTATTGTGACTATTATCCAACAGTGGTGTTGGTAGGTTTCAGTTGGAACTATTTGAGCAGTCTTACTTCGGTAGTCAATCCCCTTGATCATTTCGTGAAACGGTGAACTGAGTGGGTAAATGAGTCCAAATATTACATGTTCTAGCTCATGACATGGATATATGTTCCGGGTTATGGGTACCCTGTGGCCTCTGGCTTGTTGCTTGCGTCGTTGGTTTGAATCCTACTGAGACCCACCTTGTTCTTCATCCAGCCTTTTCTAACATATCAAGTCTGCGACATTACTCATTAGCACTACAAATTATTTTCTGTCAATATGTGCATTCAAAAATGATCATTAGCTGGAAGACCTCTTGATAAACTTGACTAGTTACTGAAACGGTTTTCTTGAAGCTTAAACTATGAACTAGACAAATGACTGTGTAGGCAATGCTTGTACATGGAATATAATTCTAGTGAAAACGAAGTAGTACGGAGTGTGATGTATCAGCAAGGATGTATTGTGTTTTTAATGAGCACTTTTTGAAAATCAACCCATTGAATTTTTATTGTATTATTGATTCGCACTCACATGTGTATTTATATAAAAATAGTTTGGTAGAGTAGTTCAATAATCCATTTTCTTATTCTTCAATGAAAGTGCATTCATCATTTCTCAAATTCGCAACGACAGTCCTTTTAGCTTCTCCTAAACACCGACGAATAACATAAGGGCCTGATAGCACGAAGGCGCCCTGATAATTCTC
>JTDE01000167.1:11664-81104 GCA_014338405.1 Paragonimus skrjabini miyazakii | reverse complement strand
TATGAATCAATGCAGTTTGAACCATAGTCGCTTGTGACTATCAATCTTGCCATCAAAGACGGATAGTACTCACTTTACAGTGGTCTAGCTGTTGACGATTTACAATTCCTTAGACAATGATAGTAGTTGTATTGCTTTACAAAACATTTGTTCGTCTTGGTAACCAGACTTCAGCTAGATGCTGTATTTGCTGATTTGTAATGAAAGACGTCATACTGTATGTGGGCTGAACCGAGAGGACTGGAACATGATAGCACATGTTAGTGAATTATTGGGTGGATATTTTTATCATTACAAAATAGCGATGATCTATTTGACTATTATAGTTCTGGTAGTTCACACCTCATTTAACCCCAATACATCAATTGACTAAGAGTGGTTCACATCAGTACTTGGGACATACGCACTTCTTGTTGTATACATACATGACGTTAAAAGTGCCACATCTCAAAATTAACGAGCTGAATATGAACCGTGAATAAGGTGATCAGTTGAATATTCACTAAGATAATCTTGAACATTCAAACTCATTGGCAAGATTGGACCATCGTACACATTTAACATGACATATTTCGCAGACACTTGTAATCTGTGACTCACCATGCGATTCGTGTTTTGGTGCATTTTCACAGTACATGATTAGAGTGACAAAAAAATAATCATGGTAGTTCGTTGATGTGACATCCTGAAAAATACTAACTTGGATGAAATATAATAAAAAGGTGACAACAGAACCCTATTTTACTAATGCCTTTGTCGAACTCCAGTAGCTAAGAACAAGGAAACCGAGTTACTTCTAAGGACAACCCTCTACTGCTGGGTATATTGTGAGTACGTTTGATGTCTTTCAGAAATCCTTTAGTATAATGTGATAGGACTTGAGTGTCAAAGGAAATCTGTTCACGCGTCTACCACGCCTAGTTTGTCTGACGGTAAAGCGTATCGTATGATAGGGCATCCTATCAAGTGCAATGCTATGTGAAGTTAGACCGTCTGTATGGTCGAAACAAGACTCACTCCTCGTAAGTGTGAACAAAAACTTATTGTGTAAAATATAGGTAACCGGACATCTGAACTTCAGTTCACATGCGATCACTATAGAACGATTTCAGTTAATTTATTCAGTAATACTACCAAGTAATTTAGCAGATTTATGATTTTAGATGAGACCCAACTGTAAAAAGTCAGGGCTTTGGCTGGATTCCAACCAGCGACACTTTTCCTCGATGTGGCTGAGGTACGAAGTCACACCGAGAGCATGGAAATTTCACATTTAGACTCTGTAACCCACTCGTCCCACTGCATCATATGGAATCCACCGAATAATCCAGGGGATCGACTGACCCGGCAGGATTTCTCAACCAGTTCACGCTGGAATCCACCAGCGCAAAGGATGAGCCAATAAATTGTATTATTAATAAATGAGTAAGTAAGTAAGTAAGTTAATCAGTGATTCTCAGTTTTCTTTGAATGGCCGTTTGCTGGAACGTTCAGGGCAAGACTGGTGACCAATTGACTGCATATTTTAACTGTGCTTGTCTGTAATAATACATTTTTCAGTTTAATACACGTTTGATATCTAAACGTATATGAATAAAACAGAAATGGAGCAGTTCAGAATTACCCGCAGCATAGTGTGCAACAAGTATCCTCAATTCGGCTTCAAATGCATTCTAGGTAGCTGTGATAAATGCTTAAAATGTTTAGTAGTATGTTATGCTTGTGACAAATGACGGGTCGTGTTAATACACTTTCACTCCACTAGACCAACGTGTTTCAACCATTCTGCTAGTGTCCTATTAACTTACAGTATACATACATAAAGTACCTGTAACACTTGTAGTACATACACAGATAACACGAATTTGGTTTATGAAAGGTGCTCGTCATTATACAGAGGAACGTTTTCGTATCCATGGAGAAATATCTTCTTACTGAAAAGATAGAGGAACGCATAGGGATAAAACGTTTTCTTGCGTGTGCACGTTTTTTCACAAAGTGGCATAATCACCTGCAAATGTCAGTACATCTGTTATAAGTTAACACAACGGGGCGTGATGAAATATCTTCAATCATTTTGCGGGAAAATCCGTCAGAATTTACGGTGTTTTAAAGAGACAAGTTGAATTGGGCTATCTAAACGTGCATCGCTATAATTCGATTAGCACTTGGCAAAGCTACTTGCCGTCATTGTCAGCAGGACCGACAAACAACCAGAGTGCGATACAGACAGTGTACAGGAACAAAACATCTCTGATCGACATTGTGTTAAATGTAAATGGTTTGGCACAACAGTAAAAAAACTGAGCTGCCAGACTCCAGTCGACTTAGTGTTAAGACGTACTGTAACCGGACATATCGTGGATTGGAATCCATGTCGCGGGGTACTACTACATCAGTGATAAATTCTGCCCAATCCAGAAGTGTTTGTTACGATCTGTTGTGTTAATGTCGTTAGCGGTTGAAGTGTAACAGCAGAAGATTTGGTGGAAAAAGTCAATAACCTGTTAAACATTACGCAGCTATGGCTGCCGAGCGATTTTGTGTTAATATGGCTTGATGTTTCGCCGCAGAAAAACGGGCAAAATAGTTTGGTTCATACTAACGCAGATGATGAATGTTCGAATGAGGAAGGAGGATTTAAAAGAAAGCAGTGATTATGGGTTTACAGCACACTTAAATTAAGTGGGAGTCGAGTAACGGGAGCGAAATTTACTAGGTCAGTGTCAGAGTAAGGTATACAGTAAGTTATTCGTACATACATGTATGCATGTGTCCAGTGGAGTGTTACAGTCTTCATAGCATTCGACTGATGCCATTGTAATAATCGAGGAAAAATCAGCATTACATTACATTACATTATATTACCTGGTATACCGGTTTCCATTTTGCCAGGTCATTAGAACAAAAAGAAAACGTATGTTACGATATGTTAACAGTTCGTTTACTGTCAACAGTCGAAAATGCAATACACGCTATTTATGTAAATCAAGCACAGATTAAGCACGTCTACCAACACTCCAAGTTTTATGTAATCAACACAAACCGATAGGTTGACTCAAACACTTTTGTGCACACAACGTTGGCTGGTAAGTTCGGACAAGCCGCACCTTAGTAAAGTGGCCGTTCGAAGTTCAGTCATCGATTGCTAAACACGTCATGACAACAGGTCACCAAGTTCACCAAGTAAACACAAAGTTATTTGCATTCTGCGAAGCGATGCTCATCCGAACTTACCAGCCGACGTTGTGTGCACAAAAGTGGTTGGGGGAACATATCGGGTTGCCATGGTTGCGATTACATAATACTTGGTATGCTCGTAGGCGTGTCTAGCGTCTGTTTGTCCTTATCTGTACCATGTGTATAAGTAGTATGTTTTACGTTTACGGCTATTTAGAGCAAACCAACCGTTGCCATGTCACAACATCCTTTCTCTACTCTGAAGAAGACTTTACACAAGACAACTCACGTTCTGTTATCCCTCCTGTTCTAGTATATTCACCACTGCTCTGTGGTGCTGGTCTGTATGTTAACGCGCCACTGTCAGTCTCTACCCAACTTAGACTCGCTAAAGTGAATAACGTTAACTTGTTGCAAATTGCTTGCAATGTTTTTAAAATCATGGGCGATGTGGGACGCAAGCATTTCGTCAGCGTGGATGGACACAGTTCAGCTCAACCACTTACAATTTTCAGTCATTATTTACTTTTTTTGTTGCATATTTTGGTGCTTCACTGTCACTTTCGAGCTTGCGCTGGGAAGGCTTGATATATTCTCAGCATTTTCAGTCACTGCTGGCTTTTCGCTGAACATTTTCTTCAAACTGAGTGGTGGGTGATCACAATGAGTAAACCGGGTACAATGCGTTGATATTCCAATGTGAGGTATAGGTACACAACTGACAGTGCATTTTCGTACATGACAAGCTCACCTAATCTTTAAAATTACGGAAACTGCAAAGTTAGTTTTGAAACTGTTCAACCGGCTAGGCTGCATGAATTTGAATAGAGTTTTGCAAAATGTTCACTCGCTGAGAAGCTATTAAAAGAATTTGAAAAAAACATTAAGATGATCGCACAACGACCAGAACTACATGAGTAACGACCACCAGATGGATAGTAAATGTGAGTGACGAAATGATATCAATTTGTGAACTGTGAGTACAGTAGACAACACCAAAATGAGCTTCGTTTCTCCTGACCAGCTGGTTCTTCCGTTTTCTGGAAATCTGACTGAATTGGCATCAACACGGTCGGAGCCATAGAGTGTTTTCAATATCAACTGCTCACACAACCAAGCCGAGAAATATCACTTTCAGTGTCGAGTTCGTTTTTCGATAATAATATATATAATATATATATATATAATTCTTTCCCATGTGCCTTATCAGCCAACAACACAAATTATGATCATAGCTGTTAAATGAGGCTTATCAGTTAACGAAAAATAAAGCTCACTGAAGTGCAAATAAAGAAGATTGAAATTTTGATAGTTCTGAATAGAGAGTGATATTGCACACTATGGTTTTTAGTTAGGGTCAGTGCTCAATAACGTTTTATTCAAAGTATTACTTATCAGGTTCAGGTGTGACAGGTTCTACCTTCAGTGCAAAAAAGATTACCTTCATATAGTGAACGTGATTTTTGTTGGTTGGGATCGCTTTCAGTTACAATCCACATGTTGGGGTTAATTATTGGAGTACTCGTTGCTACATAGATAAAGCCTTCCGGTCTAGAGCCTAATTTCCACAAATCAGATTGGAATAACATGAAGCCATTCCAATTCCCGTTTGCAATCTTTGATATTTCCGCCAGTTTTGAAATAGAAAACGCGACTGAGGATATTCAGCGGAATTAGTATCAAGTGTTTATAACCAAACGAATAACATTGACGTTAGCACCGTTTGCTGTAAAAGCTTTCCTTCATCTCAGATCATCAATCTCCATTTGTTTTCTTCGTAGTGAATCACAGTAAGTATAATCATTCGATTCAACTGCTAGAATGTCCGGTCCAAAACGAAATGATCATTTTTGTTTCGTATAAAAATGTTTGTTTTTCAAGTCGTGTCCCGTATCTGTTTCCAACGTGTGCCCCAAAGAAAGCTTCTACTCCCACCAAACACTAGTCTGTACAGTCTATCTGGATAGACACAGTTTAATTGGGATGTGGAGCTGACTTCGTTGATCCCACGAAAACACTTTTGACAGTGTATGTTTGTGAAAAGCAAATAGAAAGAACACCTCTACTAAAATGATGGTTGGAATTAGAGCAAAAGATATCAGCTGTTCTCAAATTTTTTTGTTCATCTGTTAAAAAGTTCTACTTTCCAATTAAAGAGGAACTTTTCGTTCAAAAGGGAGCTTCGTAAAGTTACTGAGCACGGTTTTATTTTTGATACCGTAGTTTCCTCGAAACGCAATCGGTTTTCATCAAATTGCCATGGAACATTTGAAATGCAGTGGCCAAATTGTACAGTAATTCTGGTTAACTTGTTAAAATTTGGTTCTTAACGTGATGGAACACTTTTAAGTTTGAAATGTGTTGAATAATTCATCCGCCTCTTCTTTTTGAAACTTTTCTGACGAATTTGATTATGTAGGTTTGTGTTTAATCATCCTGAACCAAAAAGATTTTTACGAACAGTTTGAAGCGCAATTAATCGAGTTTTGAAACAAATCCAATGTTTTAACAATAACCGCTTATTGATTAGTTGGGTGTTTTTATAGTGTACCCTGTTTTCAACATGTTGCAGCACTCACTTCGTAAATTGTGTTCATGGCACATGTAGGCAGCTGCACGTTCGAACTTGATTGTGTCTAACGAAATGGACCAGACAAGCTGTCGAAATCGCTCCTCTTCCGAATGACGGCACGTCTCCTCAGAACGTCTGCGCATACACCGGAACACAAGAATATGCCATCTGGTCCTGTGAATAGATGAGGTAGGTTAGAAAACTTTTTAATAATAAAAGGTGATGTGTTGTTAGGATGGCATATGGAACGTGTGTGACACATGCTAACTGTCAGTATGAATCCTGTGATAGAATTGTTTAGCCATTGTCTCTGCTTGCATTACCTTCCTTGATACCAAATGGAACGCAAAAACGTTTGTAACAAAAACAAATCTCATAATTAGACACAGTTGCACATTCTACTTAATGCAGACAATATGTTTACTTGAAAGGATGATTAGCTAGAGTTCATTCACAGGATCATAGTTACAGTAGAGTGCTTCTTTCCAGAACTCATGACAATGGCACCTTCAAGCATCAAGCCGGTCCAAATTAATGTTTATCGTTTGTACCTTTGAATCAACTGGAGTTCATGAAACTTACGTTAGCGCCCATTCCACTGAGAAAATGTATCGGAATCACTGTGTCAGCAGAAGACAACGTCTTTCTGGTTTGCAAAATAAAACGTGTTTACCAGTCCAGTTACCTTTGAACAAACGCTTCCGTTTAGTGATAACAAAACTGGTAAGTACCGGAGAGGTGACTGGTACATACTGAAAGCCTTTCATATTTGATCGCAGTCTTCACATTCAAGTGAACTTTCTAGTCGGCCGCGTTTGAGAACAAGCACCAGACTCCAGTTTTGCTTCTGTTATAGCTCATCAATAGTGCATATTTTTGACACGGCCTCCATGCTTTTATGAGGCGACCGTGTTGACTACTGTACAACTGACGTCACATAAGGCACGAATGAAGCATACAAACGCACGGCTACATTTGTTTGTGAATAATGCTCAGATTGCCCGATCGCCTGATGTACGTAATGTATTTAGTGTGAGGCCAATGGCACAATGGTCAGCATGGTTACCTCAAGAGGTTGTGTTCGGAGCTCCAGCTATTGTCGTGGAGAGTACATGCATTACAGACAAGCTTTAACAACAGCGTGAAGTAATAATGAACCAAAACCAATAGTATCTTTGGTAGGATTGCCTTTCCAACTTTCAGGCATGTTTCTTCCACAAATATTATTTACACATGATTCAATCACCCAATTTCCAGTAGTAGTTTTTAGCCTATTGCAATGCACGATGATTGCACACTTCATAAAAAGAAAGGTATTGACAACATAAGGATTGATCGTAATCGGGTACTTTCCATGTACATTCGTTTAACCTTCAATGTCGAAACTGTATTTGCTAATCTTGTAAAGATGACACTCACAATCTAAAGATTATGACCTAATTTTGAACCTACCAGAAACTAATGTTAACTGTTTCCTCCGGTTTGTATGTTGAAACTCATGTTTCTACAGGGCACAAAATACTGCATTCGTTGGGACCAGGCCTGCTGGTTTAGTGGACTGGCGAGTGCACCAAAATACTGTCATAAAAGGATAACAAAAATTATATCAAGCTTGTGTCTACGTCACAGGACTTAATGTGGGAGCTCGGTGCTCCGTTTACAACACGGGTCAAAATTACATCCATATGGCCTGAGGGATAACTATCACATATAAGGGATGTTTGATATATTTTGAATGCGTTAGAATGCTTATCGGAAGCGATAAAATCCTTACTACGAGTATGGGTTTGCTTTAACTTTATAGACACCTCCACATAGGTTGTTTGACCATAATCGCGCAGCTCGACTGTCGTGGGATAGTTGTTTAGTATAAGCATAAGATAATATTGTCCTTATCTCTTAAAATATAAACTGCTTTTCTAAAAAATGTGTAATAACCGCTAAATCATCAAGTAGCCCAAAATCAAACCAGATGAGGAATAAGTATACATAGTGCTCAATTCCTCACAATACTACTTAGAGCAAAACAATGTTGTTTAATTTTGTCTAAGATTACTAACCGGCACATATATTCTGTTTCATTGAGCGATCCGTACCCGAAACTGTAGCCCGATAACTGATTGGCAGGCATTTTGACTTCGTGTTTCTGTGCGCAGTAGGCCAACTCTTGGTCTAAATTGAAACATTGCTTTCGGGCACAAGAAATCAGTGAAGACAGTGTTAAAATTCCGGTTAATCCTGTTTGCAAAACGGAAGTAAATAAATGAAAAGTTGTGCTTAAATTGGGGCACTTAAATTTTGCAGCGAAATACGGCATGAAAGTCAATTCTCCTTGCCAAGATGTAATTTTTAAAAGAAAAACTTCCCATTTGCCCTTCTCTTTTATTAGTTTTTAAAACAGAATACTTATAACCACAACAAAAAATGTAAATATAAAGAATACATGAAAACGGTGATTGGGAAACTAAATATCTTGGTATAAAACAAACGAACTAAAGGGCTGACATAAATCGTTCTTTTTGATAAACATGCGTAATACCTTTATTAAGGCACGCTCGGTTCTATAATGGGTATTGTTACCTTGAGTTCTAGCCACCTCATTAGTCAGTCGTGTCGAAGCGCTGGACGCTCCCTTGGTATAATTGCTGGGATAATTATTCTGGCGCTTTTCTCCTTTCCGCCCAACTTGGACGTCTTTGAGACACACAGTTTAGGAAAAGTCAGAGTTCGGTTGCCTAGTTACATTCTTTGAGAGAGGTCTTGTGGACGATACATCAAATGGGTAATCATTCGGTGACACTATGATTTGGTCTAATCCTGTGGACATGAACATGACGATCACAGTTGGCTTGCCAAAAGTAGATGATCGAGTTATTAGTTTTGTTCCTACTTATAAGCATACATATACTTTCTGAGATTTTCAATTTTTCGGATAAGTGAAGCTTAGCATAATGAAATAGTTTGTTCCGATTCGTTACAAGTACATTAAGAGACTTTATGATCATTAGGCAAGCTCGCTGATCTTAAAGATTACATAGGGTTTGTTGTTCCTCACTTCAGAAACCTCTTCTGTCCTTTCATCGACGTCAGCCAACAAATTAAATAAAGCTTTTTCCAGTTTTAATGTTGCATTTGTTTATTACGTAACCAGATGAAAAATGATAAATATTTATGAATTTTTGAGTATGTGTGGATCGGTTTATAAAGATTGTTCGCCGGCTCATAAATAAAGGAACTCGATCTCAGATATGTGGAAATAAAAAAGAATTGTGAGAACATTCTTAACATGCTGAACATCAACTTTAGCTCATAAGTTTGCATCCGGATACAAACGCTAAACATGCGAACAGATAGTGAAAAAAATCATGCAGATGTACCGTCGCACATAAACATGTGATACTCTGTGTGAATGCGTTAGGGATTGGACCAAGAGAAAGTTCTAAACGAAAGACTATCATCAATGTGCTACTCGGGTGGAATTATCAACTGAGTCAGCCGTTACAAGAGAGTGGGTGTGCTATAAGAAGGGAACTTTTGGAACATAAGGCAGGCTACCCATTGGGAAGTTTATTTCAAGAGTATTAACCGTGCAATGTTGAGCTCCTCCGCAACGGAAGTAAGCCTGTTATTGAGTGATCAGTTTTGTGTAGAATTCTCAGTAGAGTCGCCTGGGAACAAAGATTAGATGTTATAATGTGACGGTTTAACTTTCACATTCTAACAGACAACTGCAGTTGAATCCTGTACACTTTATTTTAGTTATGAGTTTAACACAAACGTATTATCCTCACTTATAAGAAACCACAGATTGGTGGCATTTTAAATGAAACAACTTGCTACTTTACTGTAGTAAACTACCTTGAAAAGTAGAGGGTCAGTTATGTTCCGTTCATTGTGCTACTAGTACATGCTACCCTCCTTATCCTCAAGAGCAGGTTGCTTAATGACTATGGTACCCACGCCATTATAAGTAATTCGAAACGCTAAATTTTCTTTAACCGATTCGCTAGAACCGAACAGGGAGTATGCTGCAATATACTTACATTTCTCTTACTCTCATCGGTCTCAAAACGCATCACATACATTTTACATACATCTGGTAAACAATGGTAAGCACTGACAAGAAGCAAATTCAACAATACTATTTTTTAGTCACAAACACGGCAATTCTTCTGTCTAGCCCAGGTTTTCCTTACTACTCTGCTGTATATAAACCTTACTTTTTATTTTTGGGACTGTTAAGAGTAGATAAAAATTATTGCAGGAACGTAAGTAGTTAATTTCTTGTCTACTAAAGCAGAACTTTTGCTTGTTGGGCATATATACGTTTTACGGGTATAATTTTAAATGCATTTTGTAAATAATACATGTAGAAAAGACGTGACAATATGAGCTGGATACAAGTCAGCACATCAAGGAAATCGGAAGCGATCATTAGTTCGAGGTGAAAGTTATATTAAGTTGTCGACAGACTATAACGTCCATCGATGACTTCAAGGTTTTACATCAGAAACTTTTGCGAGCGTTTGCAATGTGATGGTTTCCACTGAGTATTTTAATTTCCTCAAAGATAGTTGTGAACGCACTAACTTGTAAGAAACCTTTTCTAGGTCCCCCAATTGATTTCAGTTTTTGAAATGTAAGGTAACTTTTAGCCACACAATTTTGGTTCACAAAATTGCAATTAAAAGCAAACGTACACTTCTATTGACACACTGATTGCTTAGAAAGATTATTTTTATCCGATATCTACCGCATCAGTCGACTTTTGTCGGATCCGGTCGACTCGTAGACGGTATAGTCTCGGACATTTCTCAATCATTTCTAGCTCAAAAATTGGTAGACATATAATTGCTTGGTAGATTTTATTGCAAAATCGTGATTTCTCCATTTGAGTTATATCAGAATAACTATGTCGAATGTTCTTGGTGTATAAGACGGAAAATGAAACCATTTTTCACCATTATTAAGTAAATTCTTGATTAAGCCACAACGAGTTAAAACCAAAAGAGTTATCGGTTTCGCAACGTTTCGACCCTCTCGGAGAGTCTTTATCAAGCGATTTAAATCAGAAAATTCACAATGTACAAGCTGCAAATGAGGTAGTTATCAACTGGCACATGTCTGTGTGTGCTAACATTTATCACCACTTATGTATTCGTACAATCTGGCTTCATCAACTTACAAGTTTCGGTTCAGTCAACATCCACCTATGGTGAGACTTCCAAATTAATTAACGAACCTTTTCAGCCGTTTCAAACCGCACACTGTCCAAAGCGCATGGACATGTGATTCAAAAATTAAACGAGTTATGCTTACAGTCCATCGGTTTGAAAAACCCATGCTATTATCAAGGTTTCTGTACCGTGTGCAGAAATTAGTATCAGGGCATCGTAAAGTACGTCGTGATGAAAAGCTGAATATGCAAACGGCCGCACGTTTATATACTCTCTACTTTTTAGTTCAGTTTTCATTTATATCTAATAAACCTTACATATACAGAACTTTTGATAAGTTTACAATGGTTTCGCCCAAGTAGCGGACTCGCTGTATCACACCGGTTACAATTCAAATAGTTCTCACTTCGTTTTCACTCAGTAGGCCTATAGACTGTGCTATTGAGCAGCTGGTTGTTACACCCGGAGGAGCTGTCTACCTTGGACGATGAGGAAGTTGTCTAGACATGCCTACTCCATGCTGAGTTTGTCGAGTTTAAACTCGGTTAATTCGGATTGGTAAACAAATTTGGATTTTTAGAAACTGTCTATCTATCACTCAAAAACAATCCATCAAGCATGATTGATTTTAAGGCGGAAATTGTAGATCAATCTTTGTTTTACTGCTAAGCTGGTGTTTTGTTCGAAGTGCAGTTTCTAAGTAGTCTATTTAGTTGGACACAAATAAAACTCTAAAATGTGACTCTTGGACGCATTGACTATACTACTGTCTTCGAATGTAATTAGACTGATTAAATGGTTGTATGGGATTAGGGGCAAAAATAGGACGGTGAAAAACGCTAAACAGACACAACGAAGTTAGAAATAGTGAATAATCATTTCACTTTTCCGCAGTAACCCGATGCCTTCAGCATATATTCAATAATGTCGACCGTTTTTAAATCAATGATTCATCAAGGTAATTACATCTTTATGTAACTGCACACGAAATGCAGTAATTACTTAATCATTCTGTCTATAAAACAGAAAAGTGAGAATCCGGAGAACGTGCACATGATGAACAGCAAACAAACGTTTACTGATGGGTGAATTACAGTCAGTTATCCTGCCACAGCAAACACACTAGGGTTAGCCTATGTTGAATGTAAAGCAGTTCGGTTTATTCGTAGTTCCCACTTCAGTACTGCGCGGGAAAGAAAGTGTAACGACGGAGAAATGGACCCTTCAAAAAATACTTGATATAAAACGCACATTAGTTCAGTTGGTTTGAACGTTAAGACATAATTTTACAATACTAAGGGGTCATTCAGATTTATGCCTTTAAACTTCTAAAAACTTGCTTGGAATGATTTCTCGGAAGCTCGAATTGTAAAACTTCAACAAGCTATCAGTTAGACAACTAGCAAGTTGTTAGAAAAAGACCTTGACAGCTATTGGCCATCACCCATTTTTTACGAAAACCTTTGTTGATAAATCTCTATGAAATTTTGTCAGAGAAGCTCACAGCACAACCCGAAGAATCTTAGAGTTATTCTATCGTATAATCTCAAGACAGTACTGAATCGAAACATAAATCATTGGGAATAACCGTGACGCACGTGGTACTTATTACAAACCGCCGTAGGACCTGACATAATCGCAACATATGAAAATTTGCGTTAACAAAGAGTTTCAGACTGTTAATTTTAGATAGTAAACAGACGGACGTGTTTACTCCACCTCCGTTTACCGTTACGCCTACTAAATTGGAATTTTACAGATATGTAAATTGTCAGCTTGATTAAATTAAACTTACTGCTGTGCCGTCTGGTATCTGCAGTCAAAACTTTATAGCGTAATCCAGCTATAATAACCTACTACCGCCTAATATAAAGCAAACGTTATGTTTCTCAACTGAATCCGCCTCAACTCAATGAACACTCTATCCACGAGTGCTGGAAAATGTAAAACGTGACTCCTGTCAATTTTTGATGTCACTCAACAAGACATTTAGCATTCTAATGCCATTAACGGTGCGGCCTACGTATAGCGCCGGAACTATAAGTGCAGTAGAAACATATACCTATTAACTATGTGTAGATTGTTCACGACCAACCTTTACGAGTTACGATCACAAAGGCTCAAACTGGCAAATAGAAATGAATGTTGAATCCAAACCCTCCACTACGCGACCGGTTTCGTCTCTGTTTAGATTCGTAAGGTAAAATAACTCATAACGGCAAATGAATCCGGCATCTCTTCACGTTACAAACTGGGCTACTTATCCGTTCAGCCACCAATTGGATGATCACAGCTTGGCACAGAAAGCCTTGAGTACTGATGACGTGCAATTGGCTTCAACTTAACAGGGTTGAACACACGACTTATCTCAAATGGTCAAATGAAAGTTACTACTACACCTTGGGCTTGAGTTAATGACTATAACAGGTCTGTTTTCCTGTTGAATAGGCATTCTTAAAGATGTGTGAAATACAAATAACAATTTGGCGGGCTGTTTGAAAATAACGGACTCATTCGATAAAATGCTTTCTTTTGCCTTATCTAAAACCATTGCCTGATGCTATATCTTGGACATTTCCAGTGTTCTGTTAAATATTTTATGGAGTTCGATTGAATGTACCCGTTGAGAAATAAATGTCAAGAAAATGCTCTGATGTACAACGTTAAGTCATACATGTTATAAATGAGAATTAATTGCTATGGTTTACTGCTTCGCAACTTCGTTCTAATGCTCAACCTAACACCAACACGGAAACTTTTGAATCAAATTAGCGCGATCGAACGCCTGTATGTTGTGCGAACTGTTTTCACGCGTGCACTTTCTGATGCCCCTCTGTAACGTGATTCGTACTCTTTTGGACTTATAAATTTAGAGCCTCTGTGGCCTAATGGAACTCGCCTCGTTTTTCCAATAAACGCTGTTGCCGCAATTGTTCTTTTTCTCGGTTCTGGATCAGCGATTGAACATGTTACATCAGTGGCGACAGAGGTCAAACTAAGCCCAATCATGACTATCTCCATGCAACAGATGCAGACGCTCCTTCGGCAGCAGCAGAACATTTTCGTGTAGCCACAGGCGAAACTCATTGAAATGATGATGCAAAAGTTTTCAAGTCAGTCACTGAGACGTGTAACCCAGGGCCAGGTATCTTCACTAGAATCGATGATCCAACAGGTCAGTGAGTTCCATTTTGATGCTATCGGCGGAGTCACGTTTGATTCTTGGTTCCAGAAATATGAAGATTTTTTTCATGTGGAGATGAAACGCCTTCCTGAAAACAAGGAAGTCGGACTATTACTGCGAAGACTTGGCACACCGGAACACGAACAATTCGTGAATTTCATCTTGCAGAAACATCCAAGAGATTTAACCTTCGAGGGACCAACAAGGACTCTGTCACAAATTTTCGACCAGCAGTCATCTTTGTCTAATATTAGCTATCACTGTTTGAAGTTAACAAAGAATCCTAGTGATGTGTGGGTACAGTATGCAGCTAATACGAATCGAGAATGCAAACGTTCTAAACTTCGTAGCATGTCGGACGATCAATTCAAGTGTCTCATCTATGTATGCGGTTTACATTCACCCCAAGACGCAGATATTCGGACCAGAATTATGAACAAAATCAAGCAGTGTCCAGATATCATCCTTCAGAGTGTCACAATAGAGTGCCAACGACTGGTCAACCTTAAAGACGATAAACCAATGATTCAGCATACTGCTTCAACGGGTCCTCCAGAAATGATTTATGCCGTCAGCAGCAAAAACATGACCAAAGAAACCAGACACCAGCCAGCAACAAATTCAACACCACCATCACCATGCTGGTATTGCAAGGGATGGCACTTTGCTCGTCTATGTACATTCAAAAATCACATATGCAACAGATGTGGAAAAAAAGATCACAAAGAAATATGCTGTCGCGCACTGGTGCAACCATTCCAACGTCGAGGAAATTTTTACAGGCACTGGAAGCTTTCCTCCAGCAAATCGAAGGTGGTCACCGCAACAGTTAAAATTGGTGGGGAATCCGAACGCAAGTACGTTACTCTTTGCATTACTGGTGTGTCTACCAGCTTGCAACCAGACACCGCTTCTGATTTCACGTTGATTTCCCGCAATACGTGGCGAAAGCTTGGACGACCTCCATTGCTTCTAATGCATCATACGGCTTGAAACGCCTCTGGCGGAACCTTGAAGCTAGCCGGGGAAGTAACATGTGAGGTGACGTTTGGAGACAGCCGAGTCAAAACCCGTTGTTTCGTTACAGACCACCCAGGTCTAGATCTACTAGGTCTTGATTGAATGGACGACTTGAAATTACTAGATCAGCCGGTAAACAGCATATGTAATCAGGCGAAAATATACAGTCCATCGAAAACGCTGCCTGTCGCACCAGGACTTCAACATCAGATTGAGGAGCTCAAGATTCAGCAAGCATCTGTTTTTGGGCCCGAGATGGGTCTTTGTACAAAAGCGAGGGCAACTCTAACATTACATCCAGAAGTGAAACCAGTGTTCAGACCCAAAAGACCAGTTTCGTATGCTGCACTGCCGATTGTGCACGGCGAACTTGATCGGTTGCGAGCATAAGGTTTCATACAGTCAGTGAATTACTCGGAATGGACCACTCCCATTGTGGTTGTCAAGAATGTCCTCTACCAGTGCCAGAAGATATTTTCAAGAAGCTCAACGGGGGACAGTTTTTTTCCAAAGTGGATCTTGCTGACGCATATCTACAGATACCCGTGGTAGAAGAGTCGAGGAAATTGCTGACAGTTAATATACACAGAGGTTTGTTCCATTATACACGACTACCACTCGGCATCAAAATTGCACCAGTAATCTTCCTGCAGATAATGGACACCATGCTGTCTGACCTTCCCGGTTGTGTTGCTTATTTGGACGATATTATAATC
The DNA here is from genome assembly GCA_014338405.1 of Paragonimus skrjabini miyazakii. Classification (NCBI taxonomy): domain Eukaryota; kingdom Metazoa; phylum Platyhelminthes; class Trematoda; order Plagiorchiida; family Troglotrematidae; genus Paragonimus; species Paragonimus skrjabini miyazakii. The sequence goes on along the minus strand of JTDE01000167.1, from coordinate 65,255 downwards.
ATGGGCTGTGACGCTGCAGACCTGGTACAAAAAACTGGACAAACTGTTGCCACGAATTAGGGAGTATGGATTCCGGTTGAGGAAGGAGAAATGTATTTTTATGTTGCACAATGTCAAATACCTTGGATTCATTATTGACAAACATGGACGCCATCCGGATCCGGCCACTGTTGAAGCGATCCAAGCGATGCCTCCACAGAAAGATGTATCCGGCCTTCGTGCTTTTTTCGCACTTGCCAACTATTACGGAGCATTTATTCCTACACTTCATCAACTCAGAGGGCCGCTCAACAGACTTCTAACAAAGGATTCAAAATGGGAGTGGACAACAGAATGTCAACGGAGCTTTGAGAAAGTTAAAGTAATGATTACTTCCGATTTGCTTCTGACTCACTTCAATCCGTCTCTTCCAATCGAGGTTGCATCTGAAGCGTCATACTTTGGAATCAGTGCGGCACTTTCCCATGTCTTTCCAGGTGAATCAGAAAAAACCATTGCGCATGCTGTCAGATCATTGACATCAGCCGAGAAGAACTGTAGTCAAATTAAAAAGGAGGCACTTTCCATCATTTTCGAGGTCAAGAAGTTTCACAAAATGCCTTATGGTAGGCGGTTCACTCTTCTCGCAGACCACAAACCTTTGCTGACTATTTTCGGTTTAAAGAAAGGCATTCCGGTTTACACCGCAAACCGACTGCAACGTTGAGCGACAATATTATTCGCTTATAACTTCAATATTCAATACCGGAACACGCACGAATTTGGCATAACCGATGACTTGTCACGCCTAAACGACTGGAGGCAAACAGAATCTTAGGACTCCATCATTGCGTCAGTTACAATTGAACCGGGTGTTCGTCAAGTCCTCTTCGACAACATAAGAGCCCTGCCCGTTACTGCTATGACCATCAAGAACTCAACGAATCACGACGAAGTCTTACAGAGGGTGATGCAGCATGTGCGCACAAGGTAGAATATACACAACCTGGACTCCAATATCCGGGCAGTTTTTTCATAGGCGTGATTCCTTCTCCATTATCGACGGTTGTCGCGTGTTTGATGACCGCGTCGTCGTGTCACAAATTTTACGTGACAAACTACTGAAGCAGTTCCATACCGGCCATCCAGGTATCAGCCGAATGAAAGCTTTCATGCGCAGTTATGTATATTGGCTGCAGATGGATTCGGAAATTGAGCAGTTCTGTCAAAGATGCGAGGGATGTCAGCTAGCAGCTACAGCACCCTCGAAGTGTCCGTGGCAACCATGGCCAGACGCAGAAAAACCATGGTAACGTCTCCATCTGGATTTTGCGGGTCCAGTAAATGGTCAACACTATATTATCTTGGTCGATTCATTTACCAAGTAGTCCCAATGACAAACCCGAACTCTATATCACTAATATCACAGCTCAACAAGTTATTCAGCTACTTTGGTATTCCAGAGACTATTGTATCGGATAATGGATCACAATTCACATCCGTAACTTTCCGGACATTCTGTGAGCATCATAGCATTCAGCAAAATTCTCTCCCCCGTGTCACTCACAATCTGATGACCAAGCTGAAAGGTTCGTGGATACCTTCAAGCAGGCATTATTTAAAGATGAAGGAGTGGAAACATCATCAGATGTCATTCAACATTTATTGACTGCCTATCGCATTACGCCTAATCGCAACAAACTAGGAAGAATCTCGCCAGCTGAAAATATGTTTGGACGGAAAATTCGCATGAAGTTCGACAATATCAGACCCTCACCACTCACATCTGCCAACGAACTACACAGGACAGGTTATGCACAACGCATTCGACGTTTCAATATTGGCGACTCATTGCTTGCACATGACTTCCGAGGTCAAAATTAATGGATCCCCCCCCGTGATGTCAAAACGTAATGGGAAGGTGATCTACAAAGTCACTGTCGGGGAAGACACCTGTAGAAGACATATCAAACATTTACGGAGGAACCCTGGTTTACTTCCGATCAAACCAGACTCAACTTCATTACATTGGGAAATTCTAACGGACACCTTCGAATTGGAGAAAAATGCTGACTTGCCGCTGTCAAAAATCGGTGAGACAACACCAATTTCTTTTCCTCTTAGACAGTCCAAACGACCAAAGAAATCCGTGAAACCTCTACAAGCGAATCCAAGATGTCAGACCTTGGCTTCGATCTAATGGTGATTTTTCGAGCTCAGTGACTCTCAAAATGTGCAACAACATTACAGTTGCCTTCTTGTGTGAGTCCTGGAGGGAGCTGACAATTATAAGTTGAATCGAATACTGTAATCGGCGAAAACCCCAATCTTGATTATCGCATTAGAGTCACTGACATCGGCATTCTGCGATTAAAGAGTGAACACACCGAGTTCTGTCCAAAAAATGTCTCTCTGTTTCAATGTTGCAGGACTGCAATTTTCCACCCTCTCAATGTTGCGTAGGTAGATATAACGGTTGGTTTTTTCATGACACACTTGTAAAAACTACTTTCAATGCTTGGAAGATTTCTCATTAGCAGAACGTTTTTAGGCTTGTTGGTTTTGCTTGGAAGGACCAGTAAGTACAGTACTTTGTCGCAGCATATTATGGAGGGGGTAACAGTTTTGTGTTTGGAAATAGGTAAGTAGACTGATTGAGTTAGATATGACCTATTCACGATAACTTTGGGTGTTGGCTAGATTCAAACGAAATGCCGAAGCAGTCGCATGGACAGTCATCCCCTGGATCATGTGGCGGATTCCTTATCAGATAATGTGACGGGTAAGTGGCTGGATCAAATTGTTACTAATGACCACATCGCCCGGTCGGTTCCGTCAGAAAACGTTTGATACGATTATTCGATCACACCCCACTTAAGGGCAGTATTGTAGTGATTAACACCGTTAAAATATGTAAGCGTGGATTTAGTTCAAGATCTGATCATTACAAATAAGTGCACATTGGATTGACTCCAACAAAAGTGAACCTTCCATGTAATGCTGTTGCTTGAAAAATGCTGGTTGTAATGTGTATCGGAGTGTAAACAACGTGGTCAAATACAAATTAATGTTCAATTACAATTAAGCGAATAAAAAATACTCATTTTTGGGCTAGTTTCATGGATTATTCTAACATAACAACCAACAGAAGCAGCGCGATGTTGTTTTGATCAACATGTTTAGCTCGCGCTGGATAAAGCTGGGGAATGCTCTGCACAAGTGAGATCTTTTTACTTCCCTGTCATTATTCTTCAGGTCTTTTCGTCTAATCAAGACTGCTGTAAGTCCTCACTATCGTTTCGGACACAACTACTACAGAAATAAACAAAGTATATTTACTCCTATATACTACTAATTTTACAGATGAAGCAGTGCTAGAAATGGTCTCTCCGTAAAATGTGGAAAGATACAATCAACGGGTGGTTGTAAGGCCAATAAACATAGGTTACAGTTAAAACGACCGGAGTTCAATTCCATCTTTCACTGACGCTAACCTACATTGAGAGCGAAAATCAAGTTTTCGGCTTTTTATAAATAGGCTGGAGGGAATTGTTACCAATTGTGGGTGGCTGAACTTATTAATAAGGCGGTCATTTGATACTGAAGTATGTTGGAATGTCATGGACAAAATCTATCCTGACCAATGAAGAACGTCAACACATTACGTGTGCCTGGATTACAAAAACAAAATATTGCTTGGATACGACTTGCTCCCTTTATTGATCCGCTTTTAAAAATGTCGCACAAATTTGTATTTACAACTGTAACTGATCCCTTGAAGATGATTAGTCCCAATTAGCTCCTTGTTCACCGTCAAAATGGAGCATAGCTGAACGTTGCAATCAAATGAAATTTAAATTACTGTTGAGTAGTCGGGGATTTGGTTTATTTCAAGTTGAACATCACCCACAATTGATCACAGCTGTCGCATTCCCATTGACTTTGCAGTCGGCCCCTTGCAAAAAGAATGCGACAGCTGCGATCAATTGTGATGTTCAACTTGAAAATTTAAATTGTAAAAGTATTCGTTAATCGATGCTCATCTGCGTATATGAAGTCTCCTAAGACTGGACTATGCAACACTCACTTTATCTCAGGCTTGTGTTCATCCTAATAGAACTAAATGATACCAGTCTTGGTAATGGCTTGCCAGACTGGCATTCTCCAACCTACTGCTACACAGCAAATGCAATTTTTACTTGGTGATTTGTCTGGTTGTCGGATATTAATAATCGGAAGTAGTGTATCTTTGCGTATGCGCCCATGATTCAGAAGACGTTATCGTACCAGTGCCATACTAACGATAGTTTGTCTTCGTTTTTCAAAGTTACAAATGCATTTTCCTGTATGTGCATGTGATCTTATAAATAGCTTAGTCAAAGCACACTCTATTTAGGTCATTTAGATTATTTTTAAAGTTTGGTTGAGACCTGCGTAATTGGTAATCCAATGACTTTGGTACGAATTGAAAAAAGTCCTAGCAGAAGTGAAAATGAAGGCAAATCAAAGCAGTCTGATTTTCATCCTTGAGGGGTCTCTTTACGTTTGCATCCACAAGTATCAATACTGTGGATTCTTCAGAGCTGCTCTTTATTTAATCCTCATTGTTTAATTTTTGATTGATAGGAAACAGATCCTACAAAATCCCACTCTGATTATCTGGGATACAGCTGCTTATTTGTTGTAGTGCTACTTATTCTTGTATTTTCATTGGGTGTATCATTTACATTTGTTTAAATGTCACACTGAGTAATAAACTAATTTTATGCCGGCATACAAATTGCAACAGCATTTAATTCTTGTTTAAAGTGTGATATACTACACTTCGAGAAAGCCTAATTTATGATGACACGATTATAGTGGCCGTTATCAAACACAGACAATAGGATACGACCAGAACAGCTTTGTGAATTTTGAAGTCTATCACTTTACATAGGAACAGTTGTGCCTAGCCGTCATTCGCAAGACTTGAATGAACGCCTCCTAAGTTATGCATTTGAAATAACAAACACTTTGTGTGACACGTGACATTTTGAAAGTCGATAAAGCTACAAGAAAATTTCAAAGCAGAACACATGATTATCAAAGGTCAGCCGATATGAATAATCTAATCGCTGATTTCTCTAGGGACATTTCACGCGGCAGCGCAGACAAGTTTCCAGATGGACGTCCATCATGAGGACATCAAACGTACCAGTTACTGTTTTGGTCTGACTAGAGTTTAGTTTATGAGAATATATAAACCATACCAGAGATTATCAAAGATTTACCTCTAAACTAGGTTTGCTACATATCTGAGTTCGAACGTAAATTATGGATTGATCGGGGTTTATACACTTCAATAAAAATTGAATGTGTTGAGTAACTTAAGGAGAGAGGCGAAACATTTCAAAACTTATAACTTGTTTGGTTTAAACTCTTTGTGGCATGACCAAGGAACGGCTTGAAATTATATGAAATATGTACAGTTTTTAGGATGGAAATAGTAAAAAGGAAAAGCAAATATTCACTACTTGGAAGCATAACTTAAACAGTTGACTATTGTGAACGCATTTCTAACAAAAATGATAAAATGCAATTATTCGATTACATATTGTGTTTTAGTTAATTAGGACGACGGTGACTCCTCGAAGAGCTCTCGTGTTCTAACTTACGATTCAATATGCATAATTGACAAGAAGTGCGATAGACAAGCAAGTATAATCCAATCGTTTTGCAATAAAATAATATTCGACTGTAAAACGCTAAACCAATCCCGATGGAATAGCTGATTGCCAAATCATGTTATTTTGGTTACGTGTATGCCAGTAGAAGAGACCACCAGTTGTCTGTGTGAAGTTAATTGGAAGGTGTACAGAAAAATAGGTTCTACCGCGTACTTCCATGAACACTTCAATATTCAAGGTGAAAATTTTTCGTCGAATTATTAATGCTTGCCTACTCCGTTATTTTGTGATATCTTTGTGGTGTAATTAGAAAATCACCCTCAGACAGACGCAACAATCTGAAGCTTCAAGAGTCAATGAAATTATCGTGTTCTTCAATCTTGTATGAATCCATCCGGACAAAGGTTTTTGTAGGTTAAACGAATATGCCAACATTTAAATCCACTTTTTAGCCAGATGCCGTGATTAACATTTATCTGCTCCTACTATATTCAGATGTGGTTACTGAAATGAATTGGTCTGTTTAGCATGCACTACTGCAAGCACACATGGATTAGACCAAAACGTACACTATGAAAGTGCTGTCCCACTAGTGTAAGAAACACGATTTGTATGTACAACATTTAGTTGAACAAAATAGATTTGCCCAAGTTATGTTTCATAAATTAAACCACTTTGGACAGAGCTGACGTTTCTTGACAAAGTTTTACTTTGACAATGATTTCGGCGATTAAGTTACACTATAATTTGCAAGACTATGCGGCAACATAGGCAACATAGGCAACAATTATATATGAGTAGTTATTTTAATGGCTTCCTTGACTATCCTTTTCTGCCAAAGTATCAATCCGCATCTCATTGTTGAACACCTTTCTGCTGCGTTTAAAAATTTGGGGATAAACACGTAGTTTCTAAATGCTAAAGTATTCCTATTGACCTGTTGGTCAATACTATTTAGAGGTGGCTGCCTAATCAACCATCAACATATGTTTATTTTAGATTTTGACTCCTTACATAGTCTGTCCAAAATCAGCTTGTCAGAAACGGTTGACTCATTTTACAGGCGCTATTTTTTGTTTCAAGCGGTAGCTTTTTGTTTATTTACATTGCATTGGAAGCTACTATTATCCGTTGTTTAACGATAACTGCGATATTTGTATTGGAAAACACCAGAATTTCAGTTCAGTGTACGATTCAGTATACAACAGCGGCTAACCTTATGATTGATACTATATTAAATTAATTTCATAAATATCTGAACAGCTATTCTAAATGTACACGCTTTACTACTAATAACTTACAATACCAGTTTTGTACTGCAAAGCAATCATCACCTGGGATACAGGTAGTTGTCCGATTAATATCCTTCGAAATTAAGATTTTGAACATTTCAAGATAGAAAATCATCTATCGCAATCAATTATAAGAGTAGTATAAACAGCTATGGTTTAAATGGATAGCAAGGTAAGTGATGCTGTTATTCTACAGCGAAACAAACTTTAAAATGGCAACCTCTCTGGTGATACAAAACGTGTACATCACATCAACTGGTTCAATTTGGACGCAGTCAACGTTTCTGCAACTAGGGCACTTACTGCCATACACCGTGCGGATCGACTGTAAAACGTTGGGCACCCTGTCTGGCTAAAGTCATTTATAGCTATCAAGTGACAGAAACATGCTTCATCGAACTGGATCTTCTCGCAGTTTCTATCGCACAACCACACTGTCCTAGTAAACGAAATTCCGCATTATTCATTATCTTACGTATGGTTATAATTAATCATCTAACTAGTCTAAGCTCAAGACGAGTGAAACGAATGCTACATCTCGGTCATTGGACAGAAATATAAAAACCATTGGATATTTGTGATATTTTTACTGCTGAGGTTTAGGGAAGTTAAGTGTAATCAGATAGGCAGGTACTTAACGCATGTGACTATAAAAAATTGACTGAAAGATATTCAGGTCAATCTGACAAAATGTGTAAGCTCTTTCTATGAGATGGTACTCAAAGAGCACGCCGATTGTGAAACACGTTCAAAAGCTTCTATAGATGTAACTAGAAACTGAACAGGCTGTACTCGTAAAGCAAAGCGCCCCAATGGAGCACGTTGTTGAATTTCCCGCCACAGCTGAACGGTATACGTTTATCTCTTCGTGATTGCGTCTGGACAGTCACTTGCTCAGTCCTAAGTTTTGTCATCCACAAAGTAAACCAGTCAGATGATATTAGAAGTACGATTTGGAAGCTGAGTTTCTTCGTCGGTCTTCAGTTCCATTTGTTCAACAAATAAATCAACACTTGTCCACTTGCGTCACGACTTTTAACACAGTTCTTTTATCTTAAAACATTCTTTAGTAAAAAGTTACACATAAGCGCCAGAAAACTTTAACAAATCTAATGTTTTGTCTTCCGTGGGCAGATAAAATTACTGCAATCGTTTTACTGAATAAGACAAGTTACGAACAAGATAAAGACTGTACCGGTTGATAACATCAAGTTCCACTAGTTATGAACTGGCAAGGTTAATACCAGTAAAATAAGGAAGGTCTTGTTAAAATTAATAGTTTCATTTAAAAAAACGGCATGTTCTAGTCATTGACTTTCAAACACATTCCGCTCGTTGAAACCACAGTTCTTATTCTTTATTGTTCACCTAAAGTTCACAGAGTGGGAATGTTGACTTGGCCTGTGTGTAACTAACCGTACTGTCACATACGGGTAAAGTAACTCCGAATGACTCTACGATAGTTTTTGGCTGGGCACTCATAATCTTTTGTTGCAGAATCTGCAACTGTTGATAGCTTTTTTGACATGTTCTAAACTGAGTTACTGTGTACATATTTGGTTGCATAGACGGTAAGAACTAGAAAGTATTTGTAAAATTTCCCACGACTACCCAGACGTTACACAGTGGCAAACATTCACAGCATATTGAAACGGTGAGCTCTTTTATCCAGTTTATTTATACAGCAAGGAGACAAAGATTATGAGTTTCACGCGATGCGTTTTCCTTTGATCACTCAGCTTAGTCTGTCACCCGAAGCCAAAGTGGTAAACGAACTAACAACACACGGACAGAAAGTAGGTTAACGCAAACAGTTCCTTTGCTAATGAAAAAAGTTTGAGTGCGACAGCACCTTTTGCCAACGCATAAACGGTGTTTAAGGTATGAATATTATTAATTCAAAAGACTATATTACGCAAAAGCCAGGTCAGTTTACGTTCGTCTCTGGTAAATGCAACTCGAGCACTGATCCAGATAAAGCACATCATTTGTTCTTGTTGCTGAACAAAGTGGAAACTAAACCATCGTTTCTAAATTTTCCATAGAAATGTACCTTCTATTACTCCACGTTCCATCGCATATGAACGATTTGAGGTGGTCCATTTTGAAAAGTATAGAGGTAGTTCCATTTTCCCCGACAGAGAAGAAGTACATATTTTGTGAACTCCTCGACAGTACACTCTTAAATACACTGAACTCAGAGTTTGTCCTTCAGAACTTAGATGTCTTCATGATTGGTTGTCAGTAGTCAGGAATGCATCCTTCCGGACAGTAAAATCGCGAAAAAATGTAAGCTAGGTGTACCATGTTTCATAATTCACTACACCAGACTGCTGATCATTTTCAAATGATATTCAGCAGACGTTTACTTGAAAAGGTCTCGAAGATGTTCCAACAAACCCCTGATCTGCAATGTCGCGTAGACTTAGATCATAAATTATAAAATGCAAACCAAGGTTCTCAACAAATACAGTTAGCATTTTGATGGCTGTTCCCATCGAAATACCCAACCACATGAGTAAACAGATTCCCTAATAATGGTGGGTACTTTAGCTTTCAAACGGAAAACGTGGTTATCTAGTGTGGTGAAAATTGAATTTCCAGACTAGCAGAAAGAAATCAAACAACTTAAGCACATTTTAGTTCACAACTAATAGAACAACAACAGGTCACTCAGGGTGTTCAGTAGAGGACCAGAAAGTCTGCTGTTTTTCCGAACGATACTATAGTTATTATTTCAAAAATAGGTGACATACCTTTTACTTTTGGACTAAAGTTTGATTTGTCGTTTGACTCTGGCAATATAGATGCATGTAAAAACGTCTTTGATCAAGATCGGAAGTCTTTGATCGGCTGTTTTTCAGTCTTATCTATTCCTCACAGTTGAATCATAATGTTGATTTCTTCAGATCGTTTGTTATATCTATAACATGACCAAATCAAAACCAGCGTTCGAACGAACAGAATCCCATACATGTTTCTATCATTTACACTGTCACATTCTGACAGATGTATGCCATTCGATTAGATACTAAATGTTCATTTGCGGCACGTCATATTGCACCACGTTCTTCCGGTTTATATGAGAAAACCTTATTAACATTCTGTGATGACGGCGGAAGTTACTGTCATGTGATTGGGTAACGTCGTTTTAGATTGCGCACGAACACCTACATGTGGTCTGCAAAATTTAGGTTAAACCAACCGATAATATTGCCACGAAGGTTTGTTAAATATTTGTTCAATTGTTTCCGCTCTATGTATACAAGAGTCCATGATCAGATTTAAAACTAATCCTATCGTTTTGTTTAAGCTAACTGATTAGGTATAAACAGTTGATAACTTAGCTGTTTGTATTTGTTAGCTCTAAAAACATTAGATTGACACAGTAAAGTTTTGTTGAATTGATTCTATTGTTTGCAAAGAATATCGAGTCTATGAGGATTAATCTGCCGAGTAATACAAGAAAATTACTTTGCGTGCTTAGAAGAGACCCAGTTTGGAAAAATCAGTTCATGTCAGAATTAACCAACGCCACTAGTGATCATCATTGGCGTTGGTGGATTCCAGCGTGAACTGATCGAGAAATTCTGCTTGGGCAGTCAATCGGCTGGATCTTTTGCTGGATTCCATAAGACGCCTTTGGTTGAGTGGATAACTAGGTCCAAATGTGAAATTTCTGAGCTTCCGTCGTGGCTTCATAGCTCAACTGGTAGAGAATTGGTGGCGTTCGACCACGTTGTTTCTGTCGCTAGTTCAAACCCAACCGAAGCCCAGCTTTTTCACAGTCGGGTCTCGTCTAAATTATCAGATCGACCGAACTACATATCAGTAATATTTTGTATGTATTTATTTCGTCGAGACTTCCGTCATGCGATTGTAATTGACTGGGTTTCTGTCTGAATTTATCTGCCGCTAATGCGGCGATGACCCACAGAACAAAGTTAAGAAAACAATTGATCGATACTACACGATCAATTCTGATGGGGTTCGGGAAGATAATGCCTTCCCGTCGACGTTTGTGTAACTCGCTTGGTCGAAATTTGTAGTTCAATTCTCAGTGATCTAGTAACTAAACACAATAACTTTGTGTTGAAGAATAACTCTTCCGGAACAAACTATATTCGGAATGAAAATATCGATTGTGTTACACTTGAGTGGATAATACGGACAAGCAAGTGAAGATAAAATTGGGCCTAGCGATTTTATCCTAATTGAAGTAAGAATCGACATTGAGGTTCCTCCGAAGTTACGTACCGAAAGAAACACCGAGGTGTGAAGTCATTGGCTAATTGCCCAGAAGTATGTTTGACGTAACATATTGAACGCTCTTCTTACATAGCAGCATTTGCTTTCAGTGAGACAGTTTGATAAGCCACTTTCGGATGTGAGTACTAGCACCAATTTCTGTTGGGTCAAAAATCACCTGCAGTGTATACATTCGCCATGATCAACATTTGAAATTCACTACACGTTCTACCCTTACAAACTATTTTACAGACCTCATACCGAGAGCAACGGAATTTTTAGGTGTGAAAGCTTAACTGCAAATGCGTGATTGCCGCATAGCCTAGGCGACCAGTTTAAAATTGCACGTGTTGAGCATATCAGCAAGTCAGGTTGGTTGCGTCACATTCATGACTTCTCCCATAGGTAAACCAACTCAGTCGGTTAAACTTATAGCCCATTCGCCGACCGCTTTTAGTTTATAAACATTAGACAGGACTTTTGTCTAACTACCTCTTTCTTACTGAGGTGGACTTTAATAAGACCACTTTCGCAATGAATCGACAGACTTGATGTTCCGTCTTCTCATATCCCAACAGTGGTGCATATCCCCGACACGAGAGAGTTTTATATCTTGTTCCACGTTTCAGTGAACCGCCTTCTTTGATCTCACGTTAGCCAAGGACTAGTAGCAATAAGCATAAATTCTTGGGGGTATCAAGTGAAGTGGTTAACACAACCGTCATCGAGAAGAATATTGGCCAATAATTGATATCCGGTCTTGATTAGCATAATTAATAACACCGAGGCTCTCAACTTATGTGAGAGATATCGCGTCTAGTGGTGCTTTTGAGGGTGCGTATGGGAACGAAGTAGTTACAGTAACCGTTGTCGGATAATTGGAAAGGCAATGGCGACCAGTAACAATGACCTTCGTAACAATACATATCTGCTAAAGTTGCATTACAGTGTCAGTTAACCACTCCAAATGACAACGACCCTGATGCTTATGGATGACCGACTAAGCCTAATAGGCGAAGGGTTCCTTTGCTCTGACCGCCCAACACAGAAGTCTTGCCACTTGAGTGGAGATGGAGTTTCTGCTTTTGGTTTGTTAGCAACCATCTTGCTTGAAACTGACAAAAAATTCCATAACTATCCGTTTTTACAGCCGACTACTCCACGTTTTGTATTTTACACCCATGAATAATCTCAATATAGTCCACGCCTGAAAACTGCGTGCTGCGAACCAAATTTCCTACTCAATGAAATCATATGCAACAAACGTTTACTAAACTTTCCGTAGTTTTGCACTGTTCATCCTCTTCAGCTGCAATAGATCAGTACTTTATGACGCAAACTATCAAGCAACCATCTTAACCTCCATAAGTGTTGCATGAGGTTCTTGCAGATGATCTCAACAGTCACCAGCAAAGAAACTTATAACATTTGCATCCTAGTCCTTTGTCAGTAGCACTGCACGTTGAAAAAATGAGTGGGCAACTTAATCGTAATCCAAGTAGGTAGACGTTAATCTATTGGGTGGTAGTCATTGGGTTTGCAAGTAAGTGGACTGTTTGACGTGCGTGGTGATAATAGGAATCACCTTGGCGTAAAATGCTTGCCATCACCTCTACGGTGAGTACCGGATACATGCCGTACGTTTTTGGCATCCTCTCTGTAATTCTATGTTCCACGAAGGCGTTGAGGAACACATCAATAGAACAACGATCCCAACCACAGAAACAAGATTCAATCGCAATGCCGCGAAATTTGCTGGCGAGCATCTCCAACATGACTTATAAGTTGGATACCTGAATGCTTTGCAGCACAAGAGAGGCAACGTTAATTTAGCAGTGTTCCATCAGGTAAGACGTGGGATGTCCACGATAGTGTATCGACTTGAAGGCGAGGTCAACAGTGAAGTTTTAAAAATGTATCGGGACCATAAAAACAAGCACTGATGCAACTCTGTTCATCGAACTGGAGAGACTTTGACGGTCAGTGATGCCGTTTGATGGAATAACAGCATAATAAGTCCTTTGAACTAACTTCTCCTATCTGTATTTGAGGATGTATAAGTGATCATTTTCTAGGTGATTGTCTCACAAGTGTTAGATGCGAAGAACAAAGGAAATACTCAACCCCAAACTATAATCATTCAACAGTAGCACCAATACTCCAAGAAAATGGAGCTATAGAATAATCATCAAACAGATTCTAGCAAACGCCTCGTTCAACGCGCCGCATATACCAAACATAACGTACGCAAAGACCTGTCTAATAGTGACAGTCATACCGAATAGCCCTTGGGCCCTAAAAAATAATACCATATCTTTAGGCGTACAGCTGACAAAGAAATAGAAACCAAGCCAGAAGTTGGGTACAAAATCCCGTAGGTGTCCCTTTGTTAAGTGCAACATTGTGCACAACCCGTTGAGCAGATCCATAAATTTCAAAGTCAGGATACCAAACAGGGAAATTTGACAACAAAATACCTATATCATGAGAATCATTATGGTCCAGCGTAAGCATTGACTGTACATCTTCGGTAGAATTGCACAGAACGGTTTGGCCAAATCAAGAATTCTGATAGCCATCCCTAAAATAAACAGAGCTGATTGAGTTGGGGAGCTTTTGGTCTGAAGGAGGCTGAAGGATGTTTTCTACCTGAGCGTTCCGATTCAATGGACGTTGTTGAATAGCTGTTTTGAAGCCAGTATGCGACAGACAAATGGTGGTTTTATCGTTTCATTTTAGATTTCCAGAATGACCTATTGAACTCAATACATTCGACCGGCCCTAGGTTCGTAACGCTAACGTTGACTAGGCTTCATTGATAAAATAATTATGGTTAAACTTTAATTGTTCAACAGTTCTACGGATGCGTTAAAACTCATCAAACTGCATTACAAGTTTGTACATCCTGTTATGATATACAGTAAACGAACGAATAATTGACACCTGTTTATATGTAATACAGGTTTATAACTCATCAGTGGCCTTTGTGAATTCCAGCATGAAGCGTTTAAACATCTTGCATATGTAGTCACCTCGTTGGATCACTCGATGGATTCTATATGAAGCATCGCGTTATGCGAGTGAATCTAACTATGGCATTCCTGAGCTTCTATTCTGATTTCGCAGTTAACAAGGTTTACTGCGTGCGGACACGTTTTCTTTGCAGTGGCTTAATTTCAGTAAAAGCCTTGATTTTCCGAAAATTGAGTCTCCTGTAAGCTGGTATTCACTGAAGTCATGCAAACAACGTTTCCTAACTCCAATTTGTATCGCCTTCGGAAACCAGTTGATCATCACTGGATCATGGAAGACCTTTGAAACGGTTATTAATCATTGTTTGGTTGAGCAGGAAAACCTCTACCACTCTGTTGCGTGTTGTAGTTAGCTGCTCTTTCTCGCGCGGTGTTATCCTGATTAGACAAACCAAGGGCAAAGCATTTTCGTTATTTGGTGATACATACCACTTCTTCAAAAATTTATATATCACGTAAAATGGAATCAATATCTTGAAACTTTCCTAAGGTTCAGGTGCAACCTCGCAGATTTGACTAGCACGAACTCCGTATTTGTTTATCCTAACTTTTAGTTCGCTTACAAGCGAATGAATATGATAAACGTTGGCTTAAAAATAATTTCACAAACGTTTGTTTGACTAACCGGATCATAACTAGATTTCCAAACTTTTTAAGCCAATGTAACAGTACTATTCAATTCCAAAAAGATACCCATGGAATGTGTTCTGAGCACACTATGTGAATGGCCAAACCCTCAAAATATAGGGGCAAGGTATACTTAAAATTAAGTAGGCTGTTATGCTTACCATGTTACTTGTTCGGCCTATCGTCCAGCGCTTAAAAAAATATGAATTTAATCTGAGTGCTTTAACTGTGCTGCTAAGATTCATAATACTGTTTAACTGTTTTATGATAACATATTTCAATTATTTCTGCATGCGTTGCGTGACTAACACTTTCTTAAGTTTTCTAAGCACATATTCAACGTTTTCATCATTGAACCGATTCTCCTGGAATATTTGGAAAGCAAATTTTCGATTTGCAAATTTTAAATATACTCGAAATATTTTCGAGAATACATCAATAAATCAGTACATGTGTGCGTGTCCTCAGACTAATTAGTATAAAACTTGACCTAACGCGTACAGCCTGATGAATTTTTTCGTTTCTAGTTCATTACGTTTCATTATCAGCCTTATCTGCGATAAATAAATCTCTGTTACAGTTACAAAGTAAGGTAATGGTAATGAATAGTGTCCCACTCTAGTCCAAACACTAGATAGGTTACCAGTAAAACTAATCATAGACTACTGTCTTCTGTTTACCAAAAGCAGTATATCTGAACTGATCGAGACATTGTTAACACTTTATTTGGTCAGATGAAACTAGTTCGTCAGTTCTTTTTTATTCTATTCAATACATTTTACTTTTAGATAAGCTGTTTTATAAAGATTATTCTTAGAAAAAACACAATAGCAGTGTTTAAGCTTCCCAGACATAATCATAAACTAAACCGTCGGCTACAGAACGTTTACTCGTCTAACAAAATAAGCGGACAAATGGGTAACCCACTGGAATAATAAGGTAACAAAAACCAGCCAAATATCAAGGTATACCTATCAGGCACAATCTATCAGCCTGAGGTAATGGCATCATCAGCTGAATTCTACTGGCGGCTAGAGACGACTAATCAAAGAAGGCAGTAGTCTTTGGGTGGTTTGACTATCAGCACCTTTCCGGTAAAGTGAGGTTGTACTCAGATCTTCAGAACTACTCCTGGATACCGATTATCGTTTGAAACCGGAAGCGACACCTATTAGTTTAATGAGTTTTATCACGACGTTTTCACGTTTTGACGGGATTGAACCCGTCCATTCTATTTTATCAAAACTGTTTTTTATTCCACGGTGAATCTAACGTATAAACCTATTTTCAATCTACCGTCAAATTAAAGTTTACATTCATTTAATGGATCGATTGTAACCAACAAACCTTTCTTAAGCCTTCACCATATTCGCGCTTTTTTTCATCAAAATTTATACATGAAAGAGAAGAACATTTGTTATTTTTGATACTGTCAGAAAGTCAGGTAGGCGTCTTTGATAGACGCATGTGCATCTGCTGATAAACATGATTCATTTTCAGTCCAAACTGTGCCAAATACGTGCATAATTTTCTGAGATCCATTAATCTGTGATCCCTTGTAAAGATATTTGAGGGAAGACAATCGTGGCAGAGGCACACGTAAAATAAATTAACCAATATTACTTGCCCGGTATTCATTTTGAGTGTCTTTATGTCCCACCTTATCCGTAGTTCCATTTGGTTTCAATGAATTGCAATTTGGGGACTAGCACACCTGTCGCAGTGTCTTCGTTGTGCACAATGGGTAATTTGCTCTTATCTAAATACATACCCTGATTTATATCATGCGATTTTTGATAACGGAAATATTGTATGTTAGGAGCATTGGGCAAAAAAGATGCAAAAACGGTAACAATAGCCCAATTCAGACAACTTAAATGAAAAGCTTTATTTTAAAGGTATCTCTGAAAATAACTAACTCTTGCGAGTTCGAGGAGATTTTAGATCTCATGCGAACGCTAATTCCGAGATAAAAGCAATTTATATCTTACTTCTAGTCGAATCAGTAAGTTTGTTTCGCGGTACTAATCAGATCTCATTCCAAACCTCATGGTTGTTCCAGGGTTGTACACCAGTTGCTTATCACAGGTAAGTATTGTTCTGCGCAGAACGATTAGTAGTAAACCCAAAACAGTAACGTATTTTCAGAAAAGAATATTAAATCTCCATTCACGAACCTTTTCGAAAACCATTACCAACACCATGCATCTTATGGTTAGAATTTTGGTAGCCAAAAATGAACTTACCACTCTTTTAAATTAACGTTCTACTTAAAGTTACCTAGCATACTCATCAGAACAGTGGTTGCCTAATCGCACGCAACAGTACAGTCCACTGTACAACAACGGAACACTTGCTCATTCACCATGGTCTAGTATAAATTGCGTGCCCAAACATCAATAATAGTAATACGCAGACCTCCGCGCACAATACTGACGTAGTTTGTGCATCGTCGACACATGAGGTACCTAAAACAATAAAATCTACATGTTGCCAGTTTGGTCACTTACCGTTTTCCTTGTGGCGGATAGGACGTATCATATAAATTGGTGTAGTATATCCGTTAACACACATTACGTCTTAAAAAAATGAAAAGGTTTGTGAACTATTCAAAAGCGAAACAAACAATAAAACCACACAAAGATAATACACTGGACACGTACAATATATTGTTCAGAGATCACTAACTGTGTATACAAATCTTACACTCATTCCAAACCGATCAAGTGATTTACAAAACAAAGTATGATGACTGTGAAGTCCAAGTTTGGCAAACGATTTAAAGTATTTCAGCTATTTTGATTAAATACTGTTCATTTAGACAACGTTTCATAGCTAATAAGGTTGTCTGCCGCTCACCAGCCATCTTAAATTCGCATACCATTTTGCGGTGCAATTCCACACTTGTAACAACACGTTGCCCTGTACATCTCATGTTGTTGGCTTTTGTTATTGCAGTAAATTGATTATTTTATTTTTAATGTGGCTTTATCGCACACCTAATTTATATGGGTGAGTGAAGCTGATAATTGTCCAATTTGGGTTGAATTAACTAAAAACTTTCGTTGTCACAGGATGTTTACCCCAATTATTCTTTCCCGGCTTTCTGATGTTCACATTTTTAAAAAATTCAATGCAGTCTAGGAACTTTTACAAACTAACCATAAGTGTTATCTACTAAGATGTGCGTTCTCTCTCTCTTTCTGCATAATAAGTATTTCCAATTTATGAATTGTAGAAACGTGAGTATGTTATCGATATTCTTATCCAATGATTGTCTGCAAAAGGAACAAACTATCTTATTTCGAATAGGCTCTATTCCACTCGGAATGTCAAAATGCCATCCTTTAGGATCCCGCTTTCAAACGAACAAACTTCCCGTCGATCCAGTACAAAAACCTGAAAGACTTTCAAACACGTTCGTAGCCAAGGTTGGGAGAAAATCATCTAATCATGTATTAAATGATACCTCATAAGCATGAGGCACATAAAAAAATATTCAAACCATCAACCGATGACGTTGATAGGGCGAATTTAAAGTGTTTCCCACGATGAATGTACTTTAATCTTGTTGACCTTTTTGCACTTCAAATGACTCGTCTGGTGTTCCAGTTTTAGCAAATAATACCAGTCACTGTGACGCGGACTAAAGGTGATAACGCAACGTGTTGTGATTTTTTACGGATGAAAAAATGAATTGACTCAATGTATAGATTTAACATTACTCACAACTGACCGCAGCCGTCGCATTCCCATAGACGTAATATATAAAACCCTATGAAATAAGAACTTGACGTAATATTTGAACCCACGTTGCAGACCAAAGCTACATCTCTTAATTTGCCGAAAATGTTTCATCCTATGTGCTAGATAGACTTGCTTGTTCATCCGAAAGTATTGGAATTTCAGCGGGTTGATGACCAAAAACGAGTTAAGTTGTCTAAGTAGGCGGATTGGTATAATAAATTTCCTGTTAGGCATTTATTTCATCGCAATTAAGTTGGGAGACCATCCTTTATTTTCTGACACAGCTGCTTTTGGATCTCACTTGAGTATGCTAGTGTCTGGATGTTTGCCTCCCTTCTCAGTATCATATGAGTGATGCCTGTGAACCAGTTGACTTCTGGAGGGGTTATTAATCTGCAGGCGTCTTGTGATCCAACTGCAAAAAGATTCAAAACTACAATAAAGTTTTTCTCTTTGACTAGTATTGTTACCATTTGCAACACTTTTGTGTTTCTATAACACATACTAACCCCTGGTAAGTTATAAACTCTTCAACTTCGAAAACATATTGTAAGAAAAACCCGGGTCCAGGAGGGAACTCTGTGATATATCGTTAATTATGAAACTACGGTCAGATAACAGTTCATAAAAAAACAATAGTTTTCGAGAAAATCAGTGAGCCATGTAAATAAGAGAAAACGTATATACCATGTACATAGTTTCTTAGATTCGGGTTTGAAGCTTGCTCGGTTATATTTTTCTGAGAAATCCTGGGAGCTAGAATCTCCTGGCTCACTCTCTGAGCCATTTCAGTCAGTTATACCAGTGCATTTAAACTCAGGTAGTTAGGTCTGGTAAGCTCTTTTGTAATCCATGATGAATACTGAATAATAGTGCACGGTGTAAAATATAACCTGGTGACTGACATATTGTCTTTTCCAGTTGTAGATTAAGTGAAATACAGTTAACAAGTTCGCTGCACTAGTCCCCTCTGAAAACGTGGACCACCTTGTAGGCACATTCACACAACTGAAAAATGGGTCTGGTATCCGTTCATATTGCATAAAGAGCAACAACAAGTTAAGCAACTTGTTGGTGATTTTAGGAGCGTGCAATCCACTGTTTATTTCCATCTTACATCGCGTCACATACCAAATTGGGGAGGGTTTTCTTTTCAGACTGCTTTGGTTGCTCCAGGGTATAAAACCTCTGAAACCGTGAAGCAAGTAACAATAGGTAGTTTTACGCCAGTTGTGTTGAATTAAATCAGGTAATCAGTAAGTCATATAGGGCGTCGATGCTGGGAAACTAGACCATTTATTCTGTAGTGTATTGAGTGGTAGGCGGGAGCGATATGCTCTTTTTGTTGGCAACTTCTTTGCGGTACCGACTGTTTTGATTGTTTTAGTTAACTAGCGTGAGTAACCAAGCATAACCCCAGGGAGTGGGAGTCGTGTGGCTTCTCTTAGCAGCTATCTGATTCGATGTGTTTCAAACAATCAGTTCTATTCTGCGGGATTAGTGACACTGATAGGGGTTTGTATCGAAATGCATTCAAGTCCATATACCTTTGAAAAATAAATGGCTCTTCGGATTATACACAGTTCATTATCCAACGGACAGCATCAAACATATTTCGGTGATATTTGATATATTGTTCTTTACTAAAGGGAAGCCGTGAGAGTTAAACGGTCAGTTGCAGTTTCTACTGCTATATCACGTTAGGTAAATGGCAGAAATTTTGGTGGCTATTCAGAGAGTAACGTCTTATATAACTTCATAATGACCAACGGGTTAGAGTAAATCAACCTTGTTCTTGTGTCTCGTTTAACATGGGTCTATGAGTATATATTATTTCTGTCTTCTCGAGCTTCTCTGGCGTTAAGTCTGTTAACACGACCTCCAAGCATCCAGTGGACAATTATGCTAATTATGTCACACCAAATAAGTCTAAACCCGTAGCCGATCACAAACTGGCATTTCACAGTGAAACATCAGTTTCCACACGTTTTGCGCGTTGACAAACTTGAGCTGACATTGCTTACTGATACCTTCGGTGAATATGCCACTGACCTTACAAGGACAAAGATTACGTTCTATATATGTATAGAGCAAATTTATTCAACAACAGTGTGCTAAATAGAAGACGTATATGGAGAGGGCAATAAATACGATTCATTGTTATGTTGCCAGATATGGAAAAGTTTTGCCTACCACAGTCAGTTACAGAACCATAAGTAAATATGCTATGGAAACCTCGTCAGCAGATGTTTGTTATGAACATTTCTGAAAATTTCATTTGTCAAGAAAACGATTACCAATAAGAATCCTGCTACATCTAGAAACCCCACGGAAATATTTTATTGTCAGCTTTAACGATTATGAGAAGACGTTTTACGAAATGAACTGGACAAATTGCAAAGATTATCCGCCATGTTCCGTGTGCATTTTACAACCAATGCATGAAGAATCCACACATGTGTTATACCTTACGTCTAGCATTTTTTCTTCAGCATATCATGCGGCACGAGGTTTCTCGTGATTTTTGAAACCATTTAGCTGACAACGTGCTTTGCAAAAAGCGTTATAAATCTGGATGGTCATTGATTTTATGATTGATCACACAGTTAAAACTTTACATCATCCGTGTGAGTTTACTGTTGTTGTCACGCTCAAGTGATGGTAAACCATTTCCCTTGTGTTGATGTGCCAATATCGGAAAGAAACACAATTACGATGCATACAGCACATGTAATTAAACTCCTCGTTAAAAGTACGTTTAAACGAAAATGCTCCATCTTACTGCGTAAGCGATTAAACTACTGTAACCAGTACTTGGTTTTAATTTCCGCTATTTTAGCGAAGTCAGCAGCACCGATCTTTGATTTCTTACACACCTAGTTTTTGATCGTTTCTTGTGATTTCCAGCAATTCTTTTTTCCGGATTTATAGCGTGCAGACAACTTTCCACACAATATACACACATTACCATCATTGTAATTAAGGCTCAATATTTTGATCCTGGTATAATGTTGGATGACGTCATACGTTGGATTATTTGTAGATAAACATAAACATAATATATAGTTGCAGGTGAAAGTGAGAGAATAAAGAAAAAGATCCAGAAGACTATTTTACTGAGATCACGTTTTCAACTAAACTTGTCATTATATTCTGGGTTTACTTGGATCATTTACAAAGCAAAACTGTAAGTTGTCTGTCTGATACTTTCATTTTCCACGTCTTGCTAGTCACAATTATAATGCGATTTTACTTTCAAAGAGGTGCTGAAAAATGCACACATGCGATAAATTGATTTCTTCAGACTTACTGAGTAAGGAAAGTAGATTTGCGACATTTAGTTGCATAGTTTGCAAACTGGTGTACAGACAGGAGATAGTCCGAAACGTTTGCTTGGATCACAGTGTACAAGTTTGATGCGCTCTCACGAATGTGAATTCAACAGGAGTTGAGAACACAACCCAGCTGTCAATTTAACTGACTTAGAGAAGACCAATCAGGAGCGAAAAGGAAGAAATTTAGTTCCAACCTCTGTTTTGTTTCACATAATCCAATAGGTGATCACCGGTCAGTTAACTGCTTCGATAGTGACCAATCAAAATTGAACCTTTTATTGGTTGAAGAATAACCAATTATATTTTGGGGACGTGGTAACAGCAAATAAAAATGAAACTTGATTACTGTTCCCTTGCCATCTATGTTTGCCGGAATTGATGTTTGTCACGGGTTCATGGATTTGTAGATTGTTAGGGGAGAGAGAAAGATCTATGCTTATGCGTTTCTGCCTCCGTGTTGGTCGGTTAAAATTTGTGATGAGTGATTTGCAGGTGTACAGAAAACGTGTACAGAACTAATTAAAAAGACGAATTCAATGAGATTGCCGGCTGCAATCCCCTCAGCAACTAACAGTAAAACACATTAAAACAATATTCAGTCAGAAATGCACAGCTAACGACCTGTGTGATTGAGCTGAAATAAAGGTTAGGATTCTTGTAAAGCCGGTTGTCTCTCTGGTGTGTATTGATCAAGTAATATTTTCAAACTCTCAATCAATTCGCTGGTGACCACAGAGTTGGACAATGTGTTCCAATGTGTGTAGATTGTAACCGTGAAGCAGTTTTGTCTATGTAGGAAGCGGTCTATCCCATTATTCGGGTTCACCGAGTGACCTCTTAAAAGGACTAGAACAGTCTATGGAAATGCAGTAGCTGCAATCAATTGTGGGTGATGTTTAACTAGAAAATAACAAAATTTCCGACTACTCATCAGTGACCTATCAACCGTTCATCCTCATTTAGTGGTAGGAGATGTGGCAGTGGATTATCCAAGATATGGAATATTTTGCATATAAAAATTGACTCTTCTGAGTTGGTTGTAATTCACTGACAATTGACGTTATCCTGCAAGTTCTTCTAGGTAAGGGAATATTTTGAACCCCATAGTTCCTTTAGTGTTCCTTCTCTGAACACTTTTAATAAAGGCCAAGTCTTCATTATGATAAAGACCACAGGCCTAGGTGTTAGATTCCGAACGTTGGCGAATTATAGAGATAAACTTAGTGGAAAACACTCCAGGATGAAAAGTACAGTAAACGAATCTTCAACCGATGGAGCTAGTGCTCATTTGAAAAGTTGAATTTCAAGTGATATATCTTACAAACTGGAAGAAAATTAAGACTGAATTACAGCTTTTCTTACGTCAACCTACCGGAACTTCTTTCTTGGTTTAATCCACTCGATAATCTTCCAGTTTGCCAGCGACACAGAAACTTTCATGAAATCAACCAATAATGGCATGATAAAAGACTGCATGCTAGACAGTCTGTACTTCTTTTTCACCGGTTGTTGCCCTTCAGTATCCCTTGGCTGCGTTTCTTAATTCGGGAAAAACACAAGTTTGGCAAACTTTAGTATCTTTATAGTTGTGGTAGCTGCATATCACCACGTTCATAACAGTATATGAATAACGATCATTCTTCTGGTGACACATTATCTAGATGATAAGAGTAACTGTATCATCACGTTCAAACTTTCGGTTGCTGCCACTTGATGAGGTTGTTGTTACTTATGGAAGGGATATACTGGTACTTTTCTACTAATTCTTACTCCTTTCCTGGGTAAGATAATTAAAATAACTGAAAGTTATATTTTCCTTTATGATGGTTGAACCGTTTCAATTTACTTATGACCAAATGAGTTTGCTCCAGAGAATGGTTACATGTGCGTCGTTGACATGGTTGGCATGGAAGATTGCATTGACTCACTATGTAATATACAACGAGGACCTCTTTGAAGACTCAAATCTCCAAGGTGAAATAGACTTGGATGTTTCCGAGACCTAAGATAAATTCAACTTGGGATGACTATTGAAAAATCACCATTTTGTTTGGGTGAAAAATGCCTGAAATTGGTTTTCAGACTTGTTTTTGGTGCCAAACAAACTTTTTCAGTAGAGATTGACTAGATGAAGTTAACGGCCTTTGTCACGATTCCATTCAAAGATGTTACATAATACCCTCAGATATATGACCCCTACTCCAAGCTGTGCGAGTATAAACATAATTACATTAATTGGTATGAACTATCAAGAAATGTATGGTATTGTTTACAGAATAATAATTTGATGTTCAATTCTTGTTTGAACCCAGAGGATCGCAAACGTGTTTTCGACGCATCATATCGACACTAAACTTTTACGCCAGATGTGTCGTTTTCCGTCAAGTTTCCTCATGCACGACACCTGGAAATATCCTAATTGTATCTATCTGCTTTGATACCGACGTAATATGTGTCTTTTACTCCAGTCCACCAAAAGATAAGTATGCAATTGCGTCATTATGGGAAGTAAGAACTGCTTAGCGCGTTTAGTGCAGTAATTTTCTTTATAAAGTTTGTCAACATTTTGGTGTACTTTTCAACATAACTATAATAATATGCTCTTCAGTTGTCAAAATTCTGCCATATGAAATTGAAAATGTTT
Organism: Paragonimus skrjabini miyazakii; assembly: GCA_014338405.1. Classification (NCBI taxonomy): domain Eukaryota; kingdom Metazoa; phylum Platyhelminthes; class Trematoda; order Plagiorchiida; family Troglotrematidae; genus Paragonimus; species Paragonimus skrjabini miyazakii. The sequence continues at coordinate 40,685 of JTDE01000167.1, read as the reverse complement.
GTTAGAATTAAAGTTTACGGCGAACGCGGAAGAACTTCAGTTTTTGCAACTAACTAACACGTCATCCAAAACTGGAGCTCATATCTTATTGTTTTTCACGGTAGAAACATTTACACCTAAAATCCCTCTGAGAATAACAGTTTACATGTTTTGCTAGCTAACTGCGTATAAGTTATAAAAATGAGGATCCCAGAAGCTTAACAATATTGTAAGCTACATTTGCTTATCTCTACACCTCAGTAAAATGTCTGCCCTTCAAATTCTTTTTTAACGGATTAAATACAACCTACATTTCTCTCCTCAGATATTTGTTATAAGTTCACAGAGAAGTACTTTATACTAATTCAATTTTTAATCATGTCAACTTTACTTCGATTGATAGCGGTATCAAATAGTCATTTATTCATAGGTAATTAAGTTAACTATATAATATATATGTGACTGGTCTTTCAAACTGATACCTCTTAATAAATTCAGTCGGTTTGGTTGAGCTTAATTATGCGAAAAAATGAACACGTATTCTGAGCACATGCACAATGCGATTTGGTTTGGCCGTATTTGGTCGAAGTAATCCAACAGTTCCCTTAGAAAGCATAAAAATTGCTTAGCTGCACCGCCTGTAGTCATCATGCTGAACTAATCTTTGTCTGGAACGCTTCGCTAACAATGCTAGCGCTGCTTCAATAAACCTCAATATCGTGAGCAAACGATATGACAAACTGCAAAGATGTAGTTGCAAAATTAAATCGTCATTTGGACTTTGAAGACAAACCGTCTGTATTAGATGATTACAAGATGTGATAGTATTCGAGTTCATATGTGTGACTGGAGTCAAGTCAGAATCGTAAAAGTTTACGGCAGAAAAATCATTGTTAGTCCATCCTATCGTATTTTCTGTCGCAGTGTTAACTGAGGAACGTTATGTTAGAAAATTGCAATAAATGCCTCTCCACAAGCAAGATTCTACAAGCACAATCAAGTGAATGATTGGTAAGTGAGCTAGTCTTTTCTACTTCCTTTTTACAGAGTTTTGTCAAAAGTATTTGCAGAAAATTAGACCAATCATTCCTAAATCAAGTTTACCAAGATCTAACGCTTGGCTGGATTGTTTGCTGAGTCAGCGCTTTTTAAACATGGCTCCATTTTTTGGTATTCTTCACTTTTCGTTTCATCGCTACCGTTTTCTCTCAAACTTAAGGCATATCCTATGTCGGTACTATTTACGTGGTGTAGCTAACTATACATATTGTTATGTGGCTAAATAGAATGATCGAAAAAAATTGTTTGTTTCCTCCAGGAAATTTTCCAGTTCAGTGAGCAGTTGGCACTCACACAGCATCTTCACGCACACCCACTCTAACGCACACCTTCGATTAAGTGGATGCCGAAGTTGGACAATTCCGAACTAGAATGATCTCTAGCGAGTGTCCTGTTGCCGGTTCGATTTGCCCTTCTTGCATGAGTTATCAATTGAAATTAGCCGCTCGAACGCACTTTCAGTCGCATCCTCACTAATCATTCATCTATTGATCTCGTACGTTGATGGCGAAGAATCAGGAAACTGTGAGGCAATATGGAACGCTTTAGACCAGTTATAGAATAGATAATATCAATCAACACATATCACAACAAAATACTTAGAATATTGCGCCGTTATGCGCTACTAAGCCTGGAGATGATCATGATATGAAATTGCCTATGCCAACAACAAACCTTGAGACCTAGTCAGTTTTGCTACCTCGTATGAGTAGACTGCGTGCACATTATCAAACTGAGCTATGCGTTAAACTTCTGCTTAAATGTTGAGTGGGTCCTTTAGTAATTTTGTATTCCACTCACTGTGTAAAAGAGCATGCATATTTTGTAAGTAGATTTGCATTATCTCTCTTTCATCAAATTTGGGTAACAACAAACCGGTAAAAGTTAGTTTCTTCTTTGTCATATGTGTGCTTGTGTACCTGAGTTTTCAATAGCACTCTATGGCAGGGCGATAACACATGGGACGTGATTTTTAGTTCTGTAAGGAAGTGGCAAAGATTTATTCATTGGTTGGAGACGCAACTTTTTTGTGTAGAAAATTCAACCAGTAAGTCATTCAACAGTTTTAATCTACTGTTTGAAATTCCTTCATTTGTAGCCCAAAAATACTCATTTGCCGTGAGGAAACTGTGATTCGGAACTTTCAGTTCCCTTGACCAATTTCTTTGGCAGAAAATAAAGCTAAGTGTTGCGAGATATTGCCACTTTGGTTATCTTCAGCGGTCACGTTCATAATACTAGTAAACATATACGTGAGACGACAGAAGCAGCGGTTTAATATGATGCATACGACTGAACATAGAAACAATTCAGCGACACGACGTTGACGATATCAAAAACTTTCGGAAGCACAAAAGTAGCCAATATCACTTGACCAGCGTGACACAAATGAATGTTCACAGCTTAGGGTTTTGTGTACGTAACAACACTGTGCAACATCCATATCGGTTAAGTTTAATGTTTCTTTCAAGCTGTTCGTTTCCGTTATGCTAATCTACATTTCAACATTTTGAAAGGTTCGATAGTATATACTGAGCCTCCGAAGTGTTGATCAAAAGACCGCTCAACCGAAAACACCCCCTCGAGTTGTCATCTTTTAGCCTACGATTGACGTTTTATCCTCAATGCACTTACACTTTGCATTTTTCAGGTTCTTCGCATTATGAAAGACTAGCAGCGTAGAGGGAGGTACGTTGATGGTACCCACATCGAGTTCCTTTCAACATCGAACTTGCACACTTCGATTGCATCACTTTGAAGTAAATCAATTAACACACCGACATGGCAGAATCTTCCCCGTTCCCCGCTTCGTGTTTTACATGCACCCATTCATTATGCTTCAGCGGGCACCATCACCTTTGTGGCTGGCGACTGTCTGCTTCTCATGTGCGGCTCACCCCATCAGAATCCTCACTCGTGCGAACGCAAGCTATCGTCGACAGTTTGCATGTAACTACTCGACAAACTGGGGAGCATGCCATCTTATTGACTACACTGCTGCATTTACCAGCAAATACGCTGAACTCGGCAGTTCGTAGCATTTACACATTGGATCAGTTTCACCCAACCTGATTTTTCTGGAAGTCTGGAAATTTCCCTGAGAGAAATCCCATTAGTAGAAATCAATGTATCGTCGACATACGATTTGTAATCATTAACGCAGTCAATCGGATTTAAAACATATTCTTCAAACATTCTTAGAAACTCCTTTGTCAGTATCTGTTCCAATAAGCATCCCATTGCCAAACCATTAGAATTGACACCAAAATGAAATCCGAATATTCACATAGCATAAACGAATCCATTCTCCAAGGTAATCAGTAGAAACACAATATTTGATTGTGGTAAAAAGTAAAAGATCGTACAATTCGACGGTCGTGTGCAAAGATACATTCGTTAGTAACGAATTATCATTAGAGATATACATTTCAGTTCAATTCACAGGCATATTCCCCGGAGTTTTGGCCATCCCAATTGAATCTTTTGCGCAACGGGAACTTAAACATTCGCAAATTTGGTTGAGAGTGTTGACCAGTCATACTTTTAGCCTATGATATACAGAGCTCCCATAGATAGACGTGGTCTCAGTTTAGATGAGTGTTCCGTGTATGATGCGCGCATCCTCAGTAGTTTCACTTACTTGTACTGAGTAGCCATGATACATCGGTGTGATCGCATAACTTTGAATTTCAGGGAGATCCGTGTCTTTATTGCAGTGTTTTATCCGAGCGTGTTCCGACTTGAATTTAAATTTATCGGCGAATGAACTTCTCAGTTTCGACATGTATTCCCTTTTAGTAATAATGATTGTATCAAAGCCTTTATCCGGCTGGCGTATAAATGGCCGTGGAGTCAGTAGTATGTATCAAGTTTACACTATCCAAGCTGTCGTGCGCTTGTCGTCTACTATGTATGCATAATCAGTGCGACGGACAGCAACGAGAAAAATGTTAGCATCTAACAATATCTATTTCCTGTTGACTTCAGGAAACCACATATTTACAAAATATTTTGCCTCACGATATGTAACTGTGCGCCTTTTTGACGTCTCACTGACTGCGGTTACAAGTGGTACTCTTACGAAAAGCTGTTTGACATTCGTTCAGTCTTAATGTGTTTGTAAACGCAGTAACGAAAATGACGAACACTGTATCACACAACCAAGACGAGTTAGAGTTTTTGCCCACCAGATGCGTATGCTCACGATAAAGGAGTCAGATATAAGGGGCTACATCATAGGAAGATCGTGCTTCACGCCAGAGAGTTTATCCCTCGTTGAGTGGATAGATCAGCACTACAACAATAAACAAACGCCAGCCGATCTCAACCAGAAACCATCAATGGATGACAGTCATTTATAATTATGCCACGCCGTGAGATACAGAAAATGATGACAACAAAATAGCACATTGGGCGTTTGTCCATTTGCTTTTCGGCGCTGAAAGTATCAATAACCCACAGTAATGTTCAACGCAGGCCATAGTTTACTTATGATAGGCTTAGGTCAACGTGTGGACAGTTCAAACAAAATGAAACAGATTTCTAATGACGCTGACTATCAAGACGTGAGTTCCAGAATCGTTCTAAACAATACAGGTCTTCACAGAAATCCAACAAATGACAAAAGATCACTTTTGGTTCAATTGTGCAACGGACTGGGCAATTTTCCTCTACTAAGAATGTGTAAGTTGGATTGGAGATTGAACAGTATAAAGATCGCGAATAAAACGTGATATTTTATTATTTGAAAAAAACTAAAACTGGATGAGCAATTGGAAAATAGCTGGGACTGTCGACGGTAAGAGTTGTAATTCAGCACGTATCCCAGCAGCAATTTGTCGCCGACATTTAAAAGTTCATGTTCAGAGATGTGTTTTAGTGGACTGAATATTTCGGATTATGAACTAAGCGCTAAGCACCAAGAAACGATTTTTAAGCTACATATCACTTCAGAGCCACTGGGAAACGTAAGATTTCTGCAAGACAAAACTGAACTACGTACAATTCACATTGTAGCAACATTGCCTTTTCTTTAGTGAAATATAAGCATCACGCTGAATATCCAATAGTTTGGACAAAACCTCCAAGAAGAATTGGTTTGCGTGTGCACCTGACAAACGTAGTGATTGTTTACCTTGATGAGCACCCTCAGAGTGTAAAATACGTATCCACTAAATGAGCTTGTCCATCTTGTGAGTGGTCACTGCGAAAGGTAGTCTTTAAAGGAGTTTTACCATAGTCATGGCCCAGGCTTTCTTGTTTCATAGAATAAAAACGTGCTCAAATCTCCTACTAGGACTACACCCTGTAGCACAAGTGGCCCAACATACTGCACTCCTCTGAAAGAATATATGCCGTGACGACAGTATAGTCCACTTCTGTCATTTCTGTGACATTTTTAGTTGAGTTTTGGTTATAAACAAGAGTTATACTCTTTCGCTATTATACGTGGAATGATTTACGTTATCTCGGACCAAACACTGGACAGTGCAAGACGTACCGTCGCAAAATCCTCCGATGATTGAGTGATGAGTCCATATTTTTGTGGCTGTATGTACGAGCACCATGGCTATATCTGATCGATGCAAGCAATTTATTCGAAAATACCTCAACCAGTATGTTCGTCACGCAGTCCAAACGTATATAGAAATGCATACAGTATTAGTTTTGGAGGCAAGACACTGAAAATCAGTGAGTGTGAGAAGTAAATATTGTGTACGGTGCGTAACAGTATCAATCACCGAAAGTCAAACTTAGAGGTAACGCCATTCCGCTAATTACACTGGTTCTGCCAGTCTGAAAAATGATGCATTGCATGTAAAATTCGTAGTGACAGTATTCCCTTCTTGAAAGAAAACCATTGAGGTTACTGAGAATTGGGCTGGTTTGTTCTGAGATTGGGATACTTCTATTTTAGAAAATAATCTTCATATGAGTATATCAGTACGGTTAGTATTATTAGTATGTCTACCGAAATGTTGTACGTGAGTAGAGTTCATAATTGTCTTTTTGTTGAGCGTATTCTAAATGAAGTTTCAAAAATGCACTGTAATAAGATTTAAATTAACTGGACACGTGGACTGTAAGAAACAGTAAGACAGCGAGTGTTTCTACCAGATCAATCCAACTATACCGCATGAGCATTTTTTTCAACTAATTTTGCTTCGGTGGTTTTCAATTGATGATTGTTTGGGCAAGCAACATATTGAGGCAAAATGCATCCTTCGCTTCTGAATGGTTTGATTCCAGGTTAATCAATCAATCAGTCCACCAGATGATCGTGTGATTGATTATTTTATCAGTCTCTGAAAACCATTTGAAGGGTTTTATAATTTAATTCGTATAGAATCGGACTATCTGAGTTGATGAACCGAGTTTTCAGAATCTGTAATTAGTTGTGATGGAAAGCGTAAGATTGCAGAATCGTTCCAGTATACTTAACGCCTACTTGGTTGGTAGCAAAGATCCGCCGGACTGTATATTTCTCAGTATACAGTCAATCGAAACACTCTAAAATTCAACTTTTATTGTAAAGGGATTACAAATATCTGAATCACTTTCAAATACCTTTAGTTGAACCAACTGTATTCCTTACTCACGTTTACATTTCTGGCAAGCCACATCCCGAGGCTGTTTGGAACCTCTTGTGTAATCTCGGAATCAATGTGCGGTTTTCACCGTGCGGGCATTGCTTTTGGAATTGCACAGACAGCACTGCTTGACAGAGTTCACATTGAATGCCTTACCATTTTAATACGTGCACAGAAGCAGACAGAAGGAAGTTGAGGAAACATAGTAGACTGTTGAACACGTAACGGATACATCAAACATTGTGATGCGGCATGTAAACACTTCTGTCTGAACAGAATTCTATACAACCTGTGTTTCAGTCGAGCCAATTAGTGAGTGTATTGTGTACAAAAGACAAGTCATCTAAGCTGGTATTCCTCAGGATTTTCTGCGTAAATGAAACATTGCATTTTAACCTGAATTTCCATTTGTCTACGACTGTTACGTATTCGAGAATCTCTAGAGTTTCGGCCTGACAGATTACCTATGTTTTGGTCTAATCGCGGAATAGGACGTGGACGTATATGGTTTAAACTGAGCGATGTACATCATTGTGTTTGGATGGCGTGGCAAAAAGATCATGCGGAGTAGATAATCCAGACTTGATTATTTGTGTAAAAAGTAGTGAACACGTTTGGTAGATGAATGATGGTACTAGCCTGATTCCTCGTGAGAGGGTATGAGGCGTTTAAAGATGCAAATTCCCCGTGTGCACTGATGCATTCAACTCAGCTAACTTGCGAGATCCTGGACATACAGTATTTGGTGAGACTTCGATATGAAAATTATGCTGAGCCCAGACAATGGTTAATCCCGGAGAACTAGACGACTGATAAATGACTGGTAACAATACATTGAATATTAGTGTAAAATAATCATTGAAATCATTCAATTTATTATAGTACTGGTTTGTGGCAACTGCCTTGAATGAACTGTTCGTTTGTAGGTATACGTACGTGTTGTTAATACCATAACTGACGTCAACCACTCAGTTTCAAGTCGTTATTGTTAACTGAACAATACATAATAAAGAAATCGATATTCTGGTACTTTTGCAGTTATGAAAAGCACAGATTATTCAAGTATTTTGAATTATCGCCAAAATAGTACTAGTAACTTGTGTTGGTTCAAGGTAAAAGGTAGTCTTTTTCGTAAGGCATTTTGATGAGATCTAGCCATTCATATCCACTTCCTAAACAATCAAAACATCGAATTCATATTCTGGACGTTCAATCAATAAACAATAACTAATTTAAAGTTAGCACAGTGTTCTTGAATCTCAGGTATTAAAGAAACACAATCTCGCAAGATACATTTGGTATTTATACCTTCATTTACAGCTATGGTAATGTTTACTTGAATTGAGTGAAATTCAACCTCACATTCATTGTGAATCGTTAACCATTTTCCCAACTATATTTTAGTTGAGACCGAACAGTGTTCATCCACGTCACATAAGACTTCTGTTATTACTGAGTTTCAGTCTTGGTATCAAATCGAACACAAGTCTATCGTACACCACAGCCTGCCAATATTTACGGTTTGTTTCTAAACTATTCTTGTTTGATTGGCGTCATGGCAATGGAGATAAATAATTTCCCAAGTTACAATCCTTTGTTTTGCGAGGGTTGCAATCTAACCAAACAAATTGTGCATTCATGTTTAGTATTATGAGCAGCGAAGCTCGCGGAATGAAATTATGCCCACCTCTCATGAATAGTTTATGGAAACAACGGATAAGCCTGAATTCTCTTTCAAAGTGAAAGCAAGAATAACATTGGCTGAAGCTGAACTGATTCCACTCTTATGGAAGCAGTCAGTTTTTCATGCTACCATATTGAATTCCATTTTTTGTGAAAATACTACAACTGAATTCAGCGCAGCTGTGGTGAAGTTGGAAATCGGAAAATCATGTCTGTTAGAAGAACATCCATATTAAAAATATGTGTGTCGATGCTATACTACTTAAACAATGGTTAACAAATATGGCATAGTTATACCGTTGCCCAAGTTTCGTTTTTGGTTCCGAGAAAGAAGTTAGCATCTAATTGTTTTTTTGACTGAAAAAATCCCAATTGAAATATATCTCTTTGTGAGCTGATATAATTGGTTTGCTTCCAGTGAGTGCTGATGAATTTTTGCTTAAATAAATCGAACATCACTCACAGTTGATGACGGCTATTACACTGTCAGGCATTCCAGTCAGTTCACTTCATGGGGAAACACTATATTTAGGTTCTGCTGTTGTCAGAGCCGTAGCAGTGTGTAAATGCAAACATGATTGCCACAAGAATAGCATATTTACATTCCCGATAACGACTTTGCCAAGGATCGATACCATTGGCGATTTCCAATAAAACTTAAACGTGATCATGATGTTTCTTTTCCAAAAGGGCTGTATGGAATATCTGTGAGAACTCAACAGCTGCGACCGATTGAAAGTATTGTCCAATTATGTGATATTACCCAGTTTAAAGGGGTAACAATTATCAGTTAATTTTTAATTCATACATTGCGTGTTTTTTAATTATTTGCAGCTGGTGTTTGTTTCGGTGGAAGGCAGAAGACTAATACTCGAGCCAAATATTGAATTTAGCTGTGATAGCTCGACATATCCTGAATCTTAGTCAGTGCCTTTCATCATGGACTTTTGTGTCGTCTTGAGTAGCGTTCGTGATGTGATTGCTGCCTTATGTTCAAATAAGGGAGCTCGGTGGAAGACCGGTTCTGATAATCAGCTTTCTACAATCCGTTTGAAAACATTGATTTGGCAGGCAAACGTGCAGATATTTGACAGGTGTTCATTCACGATTATTAAAATGACACCAGTGACAAGGCACCACATTTTCATTTGTGAGGAATTTTTATACGTGCAAATAGCAAAACGAAATACTATGTCGAAGCGCATAAACGGCTTGTACTTTTCTAGCGTAAATGCAAAGAATTCTATGAGCAGCGTTTTCTGTGAATTTTGTAACGCTGTGTTATCGTTCAACTGCGTTATCGTTAATGCTGTTTTTGGAATCCTGTTTTGTATCCGTGAAAAACTATTTACCGATGGTTTTCGCGTTAAATTTTGGTTATGGTTACCATACTGCAGTAAAATGTATTGCAATCACGCAACGTTTAATTTCGAGTAGGGAATGAGTGTGCTGTGATGTTACTTCTAAGGTCAAAAAAGGGAACGTTTTGAAAATGTCACGTTCAGGTAAGGATTGATTAGTGGAATCAATATTATTGGAGGGTAATAATGGAAGCAATATTGATTGAATGTCTAGACATATGAATTCACTCGTGTTTAATGTGAGGTCAACGGCGCAGTGGTAAATACGGTTGTCTCATGAAAGCCTGATTGGAGTTCTATTTCTGGCCTTGACAAAAATATGTACTACCGAAGAGCTGTAGTGAGAGGGAAACTCGAGTCTAGTGCTTCTTTTTGAAAGGGGCCGACTGGAACGTTTATGAGAACGCGACGGCCGCGACTGATTGTCAGTGGTGTTTGAGTTATTCAGGACAGAAATTTCCTACTACTCAGCAATCAAAATGTCGCCCAGCAATTCAATGGTTTCGATGATTCCAACTTGGAGAGAAAATCTCGTTCTGGGGTCATCGACTGTAGTTGGGAGGACAGTTACTGTGACTGTTCTCATGGTGAAAGAACAGTTTGAACACCTCTACATTCGAATGTGTTTGGGCGTTCATACAGTATGATTTAGTTGTGTCTAATGTGGCGTCAGTGGTGCAGTGATCTACAAGGCTGTCCCGTGAAACGTTACCAGGGTTCTAACTCTAGCCGTCGTAAGAAATTAAACAATGGTCATGTTTTAACTGAAACAAAACTGTTACTGCGTGCTACTTTTTGACGGAGATCGGCTACAACATGTATTTGAATGCGAGTGCTGTTCGAGTTGAACTCATGAAATTATTGTAACCGAAAGTGTGGTCAAAACGGATAACAGTTATCACAGCTTACAGTAAGTCTGGATAGATCCCAAGATATCTATGAGACAGTTTAACCACATACCATGAATCTGGTTCGTTAAGTTCGCCTGCTGGTAATTATAGAAAGATATTGTGTTCTTTGACTTTTTGAAAGTTATCACATAAAGTCAAATCGAACTAAACAGTCATAATGAAGTCCCCACATTTTATCAGGTCGGGTGGGTCACGCTTTCCTGTTTACTCGATGTGAACTACTTTCTTGAGTTGAATATGTCCAAGTTTTCGTTTTCATTGAAATGTACACTTCAGAAGGCGCTAACTAATTTTTCATCCATTACTTTTGCAAATTATAATTGACTTTTCAGGTTGATAGTCACTCATCAAAAATATGCTTATACTCTCATTACCAAGTATTATGTATACGAATGTCATAAAACCACACTCTTTTCCGGTTACATTGGTTGAGTTCTGGTATACAATACTTTGGTTTGTTTCACTTCTGTTTCACAAGTGTCTGTAAAGATTTTGTTTAATTGTGTATTTGAAGTTCCCAGATGAGTTATTCAAATTTGTGTCATTTAGAGATGACTGATAAACATTTATTCAAGATGATTGTTAACTATACAACCAGTTGTACACTATGGCAGTTTTCCACTAAATAAACGTCGCACGGTGAAAATAGTCATACATCTGTTTAACGTGGTTGTCCACTGTGTGGTAGTATCAGTATTCAAATCAAAACCAACAGCTTTTTGATATTAAATTGGTGTAACTTCTCACTGAACCGGAAGACAGACAAAACTTGAGTTTATCTGTGTGAAGCAAAAACTATAATGCAATTTTATTACCTAGTAAATATCCCAATTACAAAACTGTCCATCCCCGATGCCCTCCCTTTGAGAGATCACTTCCTGTACAGAAACCACATTTACGTCAATCCTATAAAAAACGTGCACTAATGGAAGGCGGTGACTGCATTACTAATCCGCGACCAAAATCCTGCACGCGTTGCTTTAAAAAGTTCTTCCCCTTTTTCTACTGTGCTCCAAATCTATTGAGCTTGCCGGCAGTTTCGTTAAACCTTATTGACACGGTAGCAGCGGATGTCATTCTGAACATCGACGATGGTAACCTATCCAAGTGTAGATATATTCTCATCATCCATAGGTTCTGGGCACCTTAGCGAGCTTTCTCATAACGCTTGCTATTTTCAACACAAGCCACAGCTCACCTACTTGGTTACCGAGGGATAATCATGGGTTAATAGCCACATCAACGTTCCTGATTGAGAGCGAGGTGCGGTTCCGCTAAGCCACGACACGGAAAGAGCCTAATGTGTTCGTCATTCAAAGATAATATAACTGATTAAGCATGGAATGGAAGTCGTCAAAAATTCAACTCAAGCCGACTACATCTATACCAGTAAAAGGCAAGTGCGGAATATACATAGAAGAAACCAGTGGTAAGCCAGCGAAATACAGTCATTCAGAGCTGGCAGAAGAGTGCATATACGTTGACAAAAGTTCCAGTGTATAAGAAGCTGGGCAGGTCTGCCCATCTGATCACATTTAATCACAAGAAATCAATTATGCGAACAGCTGTTTTCGGTCATTCTCATCCGGCTTTTACAAGCATATAGTGTACATGTGATTTATATGTGAAAAGTAAGAACAAGTCAAGTGGATTATTAAAATCGCAGACATGGGGCGGACCACAGTCTGCTGGAGGAGGGTGGGTGTATTGGTGAATGTGTGGCACTGCCACACGTGCCTGCCGTGAGACATGCGTTCGTCAGTGTCAACTGGTTCACGTTTGCTTGCGTTTCAAGTGACTGGAATAACTTACCATAGGCAGTGGCATGTACCCTATGTAATTGTAAAAGCCTGATGAAAATGACCGAAAACAGCTGTTTGCACAATTGACTTTTTATGAGTTCCATGGAAATGTGGAAACGACTTATCAGTCTGATACTGAAGACTTGGGGAAAGACAACACAAATCAGCCGATGATGAGCACGCGATAAGCAGTGAAGATCAACGTATTAGAAAAGTTGACCGCAGTAGCAATTCTCTTAGCGTGCAATATGGACTGATGACAGTTCTTCCGGCTAAAATCCTGTTAGATCCTGAAGAAGTGGGAAATCTCTTATAAGAAAGTGAATAGTATTAGTTCTCAATAGAGGGAGTTTTACACTGTGAAAAACGTTGATACTGACCAGGCGACATATTTTTAGGTGTTACAATTGTGCTGTTTGTTCCCCATAAAACGCCTGGTATCAAAATTTTTAAAAATGTATTGTCTTCCCTGCAACATCTTTTTGAGCAGTCTTTTTTTAAAATAGCACGACAAAACATCTACATCTGACAAAGTGTGTTCAACTTTTATGTACACTGGAAGGCAAGGGTAAACTACTGAACAGTTGAGATTGAAGCTGATTAGTCTTGCAAGCTGAGATAATTGTATCTTACGTGTATCTTTTTTTCCACAGTAGCAGATTTCATCTTAGAGACTCCACATATATTTGAAGTTCCAGCCCTGGTTGGAACCAACTAACTAGTAATGTTTACTTCCAGACGCAAACGGTTAGCACCTAAAAATAAAGCTGCTAATTGGAAACAATTCAACTGCGAATAAGCTACCCATCCTTCCTGGCCGTGTTCAAAGCAATCCCCTACATAATCGTGTGGATGGACTGTCGGGATGAACAAATATTTGAACAATAGCGCTCACACTCATCCATAATATTTTCATGCCAATGGTTGACTGTGTGCTGAAATACCTTCGTAACAATCCGAAAGGCGAATGACAATTCATATCGATTGTTTTTGACGTCAATCACACTATCAAATATATGAAACGATAGATACTATTAATTATCGTTTAGTCAAGGAATAATATTTTTTTTTCTAAACCATTATCAGTTTTGTGTGTGGCGAATATATTCCTAATACCAATTTTAGTAGAAGATACGTTTTTACTTGCTCTCACTTTTTTGACCAACGTGGAATAAAGTTATTGTAAGGCTCAATATAGCTTACATTTAAATTCCCCAAACTGCTTGTGTGAAAATCCTCAACACGGCAGTTTTTCTAATGTCTCTATTCATCCACTTACTTACAAGTCAAATTGAGTCCTTCACCCTGGATTAAACACGCTGATGTCTCCAGATAAAATAGCCACTATGTTGGTCGTAAAGGAACACCGTTGAACAAATTTTCATTCAGTTTATTGCATCTTCATTTTTTTATTACAGTCACACTGCAGACTGTCGTTGGTACAACTCTAGTCAACTTTATTACATTAGAGTAACGTTCCTTTCCATGATTTGTGTGAAATTATTTTAGACGTGCGAAAATAAGCAGTAAATCTGGTTACTGTGTAATATGTCGCAAACAATCATCAATGTTTTCAACCGCATTTAGAACAGTTGAATGAGTCAGACAAAGAAGGTTTCATATTCCGGAATTCTTTATGAGCTATCCACTGATCTTTCCGAGTAAAGAGCTGTAGTAGCATGAAGTTTGCATACCGACAGTAACCTCTGAAGTCTCAGAGATGTTATCCATTATTAAGTTTTCGATTGAAAATAACAGACTAATGGTTTGTCAGCATCATTTTCCATAATTGTAATAAACTGTCCAACAAGGTTGAATCTTTAGCAACTTTCCACAGCTTTGATCTCAGGCCATGTTTGTTCTTTCTAATGTCTCAAGCAGTATCGCAGTTATCTCTCCCCAGCGACCAAACAGACAGAGAAAAACTCACATTCGCCTTCTGCAACGGTTGTCAATCTTCTCCGCTAAGCATATGGTTCTGTCTACGATTCCAAAAAAATCATAATCCCAAAGCTTATCAGTATTCAGGCATTTAAATTAACCGCAAACTTGATAATTCCTCCCGTTTATATCTTACTCTCCTACACTACATCGGTCTGCTAGTACAGTTCGTCCTCTGAGATCCCGTAACCGACATTCAATTGAACTAGTGAAAGTGAATTCCACTCAGCTTACTTGTTTCTGGTTTTCCCCGTTGTCTAAGCTAGCTCTCAACGCATCCAGATAAGGAACAGGTAAACGAGAGTTCAAAATGAAAATTAACGTAATATGAGGGCATGGCCAACGAAAAGACTAAATATCACCTTATATAATGGGTGTACGTTAAATAATTTGCCATACATGTGAATACGAGCTCACTGAACTTCTCTGTTATGAGTATTGTTCAGCTATATATCAATCAATTTCTTCAGTCGTAGATGATGCGCTTCTCAAGATCTCTTAAATTGACAGCGATGACCCCCTTGTGTTCTTCGCTTTTTAATTACCAAAACATTTCTGCTTTGTTCTTAGCCTACAGAAAGAAACGATTTATTGCTTAACGGTTTGTCGTTTATTTGATTTGTGAATTAGCTGTCCTGATGAAGCATTAACTACCTGTGAATGAGCAGCTTATATTCTAATATAAGCATTTTTGTAAATAAATGACATCCAAGAAGCAGCATTGCAGCCAGTGAGTATAAAAATCTGCCAGGAAAAGCAATATTGATAGTCTTGTTGCACATAGGTTGGCAATTTTGTAACGAGTTTACTGTATCACAGTACGAAGTTTTTGTTCGTTTCATTGAATAGAGAAAGTAGCTTGTGAATTCCCGGGGGAACAGGTATCTGTTAAATGGTGATTGGCCTGCCAAGACGACACAGGATAAAATTATGTTTGCTATCAATGGTACGTATTTCCACACGTCATGAACATATATTGAGTAAACCTACAAGAACAGTAGACCAATAGTATGCATAGGGTGCATCAATATAGTTAATTGCTATTTTCAAACTAGCGTCTGAAAAATAATTTAACACATATATAAATCTTAATGACAACAAGATAACGATAATTTCAGTTGTTTGGTAATCAGGTGATTAAAAGTTTATTTAACAAGTTTCCATCGTAACAGAGATTTGTCCGTTTCTTTACTCAGTTTGCGGGACACTCCTCGGTCTATAATATTTCCGTCGGCAGAATTATCGATCGGAGATAACAGACTAGTACTGTCTCCTAAATGGATAGAGATACGGACTTACCAAACAGATACCCGTCCTTGCACTCTAGTATGGTTATTCTATTAAACATAATGAAAAGAACAGAATGTGTTAATGTTCGTAAGCACATCAACAGCATACAGATTTTATTCGTGTGGTCCATGTGCACACAGGCCATCTCACTTCATGTCAATGCATTAGATGTTTGTTAGTGTTTACTCTGAACTCCAGACTGCATTCAAACCAAGGAAGTACCAACAAATTGCTAACGGTCAATCCTCGACAGTAGGGATGTTCAGCGGGTTCAATGCAAGTTATGTTCTTTGCTGAGTTGGATAATGGAGTTCGTTAATGCAATCTAATGAGGAGTTCCTGGTAGCGGGATTATCGACTGGAGTTAACAGGATAGTAACTACGTTTCCTATGGAAACGATCGCATAATCTGAACAATCTTCACCTAGTATTGCGGTCGAGCCTTTAGATATGATTGATTGGTCATGTTTATTGTGATGTGTGTGGTTTTGTGTTTATCACGCTAGTCTTACAATTATGAGGGTCGGAGTGCATATTCCGGCTCGGACAAGGGCATGCAATACTGATGAACCCTAATAGGAAGAAGAATTCTTGCGAAGTAGGCCGATCGAATGACTTATCCGAATGCAAGGACTGCGAGTAAACGTGGGTGATGTTCAATTGGAAATAATCAGCACCCCTGCAATTCGATGCAAACTATTCGTATCGTCCTTGTCTGAGGATTGCAAACAAGGGTGTGACCAGCTAAGTTAGAGGTGATTTTCTAGGAATTTTTGTCTAACGATGAGAGGAGTGCAGATTTAATTCTTAAAAAATTAGCCATTATAGGACGCGCACTGGTGACTGTTGTAACAATGTTAGTGACTTTTCCTCATCAAATGTCTGTTTGCCACGTTTGTCTCTGAAATCGTTCAAAATTAGTGGACCATGTTGAAATCCCGATTGTGTGGGTATCTCTAATAAGGTCGGGTCGCAGGTACCAGTGGATCCAAGAATCAGGAATGAACTGCTCACTGAGGAGGAGAAAGGTAATTCATATAGAGTAAGCATTCTGTTTTAGTGGAATAAAAGCATGTTACAAATGGGCGGATTGCCAGTTCACTGACTAGATTAGAAAGGCTGTTAGCTCAAGCCTTTACGCAATATGTATACTTTAGTGCATTGTGTCCTTTTTCACTTTCTGCACCGCTGTGTGAGCGCAAACCACTTAATTCGAATTAATCAAAGAATTTTGCAGAGCACTATTGCAGAAATCTCAAGGATCACCTTCAGAACAACGTTGAATCAGGGAAAATTGATATGAAGACATGACAGTTTTATCGACGTAACGTGAAGCGGACAAGGTGTAGATTTTTCCGTCTAACAAAGCAAGTTGGCAATGCCAACTAAGTTGACCGATCGTAGGTGATTCTTCTAGAGTGCGCACTTTAGCCGGAAGGTTTCACTGTGCATAATTTCTACCACATCACAGACACCTAAACGACAATCAAAGTTTAGTTACACCGCGATCAATAATATCTGTGAAACAGACAGCTTTATAACTATTATTGTATTCTGTGCCATCCTGCTTCCCACTGCTAGCCAACTCTGTTTAATATCTCCAATGGACAGGAGTTATCTCATCTTGTCAGCTAACAACAAAATTGTTTTCACTGTAAACCCAGCAACGCTTCTAATACGTTTAACATAATCCTGATTAATAGACAATGACACTATACATTTGACTTGGTAGCAAGCAATGTCAGATAAGATTAAGGTATCTAGTTATTTTTCATGGAATCCACACATTGAAGGTGGATACCTGACTTTTTGATTCGGATATCCGTATGATCTGCACATTACAGGTTCGGTTGAAGCTACTTTGATACCTGAACCATACATTGCTTTACTAATTTCACAAAACGCAGAAGAAAACAGAAAATGATTGCCAGCAACTGTTACAAGACTTGAATTGGGTCAACAAGCTTTCGTATGCTTCGTATGCTTTCATGTTCACGTGATTTATCCATGACAGAAATAATGTGAAATGCCAGTTGATCTCAAATTAACAAAAGCTAATCAAAATTGAAGATGCTGCCTAATGAAGGCAATGATGAAAACTCTCCGAAATATAAAAGAGTTGCGGGTAACTGTAAATATATGGAAGGTTGGAGGATCTGAGCAACATAGACGACGCTGATAATCAGCCTGATTTCGGAAAGCCCTCTTTGAATTAAAAACCAAATTATGCGGAACCAATGCCGCAGTAAAACAAGTAGTTGTCCTGTTATTTTGTTTTTAGTCTCTTCCATTTTGATTCAAATTGGTTAACGCGTATTTCAACTCATCAGACAGGGAGTTCGCGAAAAATAGTGATTCATTATCATGACCAGAATACTGATTGAAGAGTATGACAAAGTCTAATCAAAATGTGACACTGCTTTAATACTTTCATGAAGAGGTTTTAGGATTAGTTAACGTGTGAAACTATCACGGATGAATATTGCAGTATTTACCTCTTGGCTGATCTCACTGAGCAACCTTTGTACACAACAAGGGTAGCTGATTATTAACTTATACATCATTGAGCATTCGCGCACTTTAAGATGGTCAACATAATTAAAGCCCTGAAACTTTTTTACAATATGTTCAGCAGATAGATCTCGTCTGGAGTCAGTGATTGACTTTGAAGAAATTCCGAACCATCATTTATTGGACGTCATTACTTGCATGCAATAGCCCTAACACTAATAGAACTTTTGAGAGCTAAACAATTTTGATTTGAGGACAACGTTGTTTGCACTTAATAGGTTTATCAACATGCAGCACTGAACGATACCGAACACCTGCAGGGTTGTAGACAAACGAGTAAAATGTCTTCAGCCATGGAGAGTAAACAACTAGTCCACATCTAACAAAAGCGAGGACAGTTTCGTTGAAAGCGTCTCTTTGTTTCTTGTGAAGGTGGGCGTAATCGAAAGCCAGATTAACTGTAGGTATATTGAAAAATGTCCAACGGTCGATTTGACCACTACGTCTATAGTGCAAAATCTGAATGAAACATGAAAGATGCTTAGAATATTTGGTTGTGGTGTTATGTCTTGAGAAACCCGACTTAACAATAAATTGTTTCGAGTTGATCAAAAGTTTGTAAGAAATGTTTTTTAGATTACGCGATGAGTATTTGGCGTCTAATCAGGTCACGGCACTCACTGCATAGTTTCCGCCAAACATCGTGAATAAATTCTAAGAATTAGTATGGAAAACTATTGAGAGTCAGTTTCGACGTAAAGGGTTTTGGAGTTATTCTGACAACCGTATGCTTGGCACTGAGATAGTAGTAATCTGCCGCACCTCAAATGTGACCTACAACCGAAATCTAGTTACAAATTAGACAGTTTTTAATCTTCTGATGAAGCTCGAACGCATTTTTTTTTTACAACAGACTCCACTTTTTGCGATACCCTTGTAGTGCTTCCCAACAAGCTGATTCTAAACAACCGATATGTTCAGTTTAACGGACTACCTGAACAACGCCGTAAATCACGCCATTTTCTTGTACATTATGAGGGCCGTTGTCTGTGTGCCACAAAGATTGTGGCTTAGGACATTCACCCGTATACGGATCGGTGAAGTGTCACAACTATTAGTGAGAAAATTGTTCAAGATGCAATTGGAATCCATATATCTATCTTCATAACTATCTATCTGAGCTATCTATCTGAGCTGCGATGATCAGTACTAAGACCGCTACAAGTAATATTAATGTACGAGATGTTTGACAATCACCCTATCCTCTGTATTGACAAACTGAAGATCTGAAACTCTTGTTGTCGTGCAGCCAACCTCATCACAGTCGTGCAGCTTTCGGAGGCGCAGTGTCTTCTAATCAACGATGAAAAATGTACACATGTATCTCTTGGTGATCATTTTGACCAGCACTTCGGAATAAGCAGTACATGATCAGCCACGAGTTATGTAAAGGCAATCCTTAAAAAGTCTGAGAATATGGCTAATGTCCAGCCCATAAATCTTTCTCCGGCACGAAACGTCAGTTATAAGACATGATAGACTCGTCTTTAAGTAGTTATCTTTTGTCGGGATAATTCAGTAGTCTATTGCGATCCTGAAAACAATCCAAGTAAAGTGCAATATATTCGGTGAACTGTGACGAAATGCTTATCAGTCATCGAATCAATGCATATGGTCTATGTTTTGAATTTCCTGAGCTTTATCTAATAATACACTAGAGACTTTCTGAAAACCGAAATTTTATTTTTTTCCCCGAAAAGATTGCGAAGTAGCTCACATCTATGAATAAAAAGCCGTTATAGGATAACATCAAAAACCGTACAACTCATGAACCGAAACATGTCTGAAAATATCATTCTCAGCTGCAGATTTATCGCCGATTATCAACCACACCCAACAAGCTCTTGACGACATCATGTGAAACTTTGTAGACGCCTGCCTGCTTAGTAGAATGAGACAACGATAAAACGTGAATCATGTGATGTTCTCCGGAATAACTAATTTTAAACATCGAGACAAGATTCCATAGGGCGGAAGTCATGGCTTGAGAGATTAGACAGATATATACGGAAATGAATGTCAAAAATACATGGGAAAACTAACTATCATGGCAGCTGCAAACATCAACGCAGAGTGTTTTGAACACACAGGACGGATATCGATGTCTGATAGCCAGAGCCTCAGCATACTTAAGGATTCGTTTCTGTTAACTTTGGAAAGTTACAAAGATTGTGTCACAAACTTCAACTGTACGCAGTTTGGATTGAATGTTTTGCTATTAATGACGCTAGGTGCCGTTCGTTGACCTCTGCGCACGCACCTAGTGTTTTTAGTTGTTTTCAGCCACTTGGGAACATGCTGCTTGGTGTTTATATCCACAGGTCTAATGAGGAAACAAATAGTCGGTAAAGAAATCGACAGGGTAGATGAGTATATTAAAATGAATAGCATAAAACAAAATATTTAGAAAATAAGTAATCTAAAGATTTTGAGATTTCAGGTGGGGAATTGTTCACGGCATTTAACTCCAGAACAGGCCACCAAATTTTGCAGCCAGTGAAACAGGAGGGACGTCAGAACTTAGACACGCGAACCTGGAGTCACATAAACCCATCTGTGCTGTTTACCTTGTCCTGTTGATAGCGACAAGTAGGATAAACTCACTGTCGACTGAAATGATTAATCATGTGTTTATGTTTGGTTCAACCATAACTGGCCATTTGATTGAATTAAAGTTAATCGAGCCTCCACACTAGTGTGTGCACTCCAGCAGGAGGTTGAAGTGTAGTTTCTTCTAGTTTACTATATCAAAGAACAACTAAGGTATTTGTTACAACTTATTGTCTGACTATTTACTCCCATTAGTTGTAAACGTGAATCACGCAAGTGAAACATACGTATATATATATATAAATACGACAAACAATGATGCGTATGGAATGACCACACACGCGGTGATATAAAGTTGTGGGTAGCTAATTCCAAACCAACATGATATGTTACTTTCGACCCTTTCGTACACATAATGCCAGCTGTCGAATTGGGATCAGCGCGATTTCTTCAAAATCTAGTAACTTCAAGCTCTGCCTACAAACAGTTATATGAATGTGTACTGGATGAAACTAGACTTCAAGTATCGCGTTGTTTATTGTAATCATTTCGGGACAGTTTTATTTACTTGCTGATATATTGGTTGAAAATGTCTTACACGTGTAAACATCATGAAAACTTCATTTGGGCTGGTGCCCATCATGTAAGACGAAACAGTAAGACGCACTATGTTCGCGTTTAAGTAAAGTTGATTCGTTGTTGTTTCGTGTCAAGTTTTGCATAAATGTTTAGTGATTCGGACTTCACTTTTCATGTGACGTCCTTCTCCAAATGATCCCGCTTCGCTAGCGTAAATATAAACAAGTTTATATTGAGCTGTTTGGACTAGATCAGTTTATCTGTTCATCTGGTTTTGAGTCAATACATTCCCAAGAATTCTGTTTGAAAGTAACGATTTTCTCAAGATTACGGGTCCTGTGTACATCTTACAAAATTTCGAAATACCGACCGAAAGTGTAGACAAAACGCATACAGATATTCCGTTGTAACCGACTATCATAAATACCCATTCATGAACATTGGTCTTCTATGCAAGGAAAAATCGGGTGATCAAACAATTGAAGGAAACGCAACACATAGTATTTCCTTAGTTGTATGAAGACTCCGATATTTTACTATCAACGAGAGACGGTTGCGTGTGGTAAGTTAATTATGTTTTGTAAGAGTGAGGTGAATAAAACGACCAAAAGTAACGTTTTGGTAGAGAAGTAGAACGCTAGACAAGTTCATGTAACATTGTTGCAGTGTTGTAGAGCCGAAACGCATTATTGCACACGAAACAAAATGGTATGAAAACACAGATTATGAATAATGTAGCTTTTGTACAGATTGTTTTTCTTGAAGCCAACATGAACTGATCCAGGATATATCAATGGTTGTGGAGTAGGCTCGTGCCATACGGTTAATCCGCATTCAGTCATTGAAGTTGTAAGGGAATATAAATCGATACTTTTGATATAAATGGTCTGTCATTCATACCCGACAGCTGGAAAGCCCTTCTGAATGCGACAATTGCGATGAACAACAAGCATTGGTCAGTCCATAAATAGCCTTTATGGTTGACTTAACACGTTGAGACAGTGTGTTGACGAAACTCGAGATTGTGAATATCTGATTCGCAGGTTTACATAAAGTTCGATAATACAGTCAAATTATGTAGTTTTGTGTTCACAGGATTGGATTACAGTTAAGATCTAGATTGGACTTGATGGCAGTTGGCGTCTACATACTTGAATGATTTTCTTGACTCAGTTTGAGCTAACATTGCTGGGACTATGGCGTAGTGACCAACATGCTCGATCCAAATGTAAGATCAAGTGTTATGGGTCACCAAAACAGTTCACTTCATCTTTTCAAAAACTTTACTTAGCCGTTAAGAGTTCTCCTGGTAGATAGCTAGCAGCCATCCTACATAACACGCCCCAGTAAACAGACTGAGTTTTTCTTTGTCTCATCCCACTTGTTTAGATGAAATTAATTTTATGTTTTCAATTATACTTCAAATCCAGTGAATACTGACTTGTTCGACATTACAAATTTAATCGACTATTACTAGTGACCGGTTATCGAGGTACATAACAACCAGTGATACGATACACGTAACAAATTATGTAATCTAGTCTTACTTTGAAACCACTGTCGTCCTGCCCAGTGATTTTGACTCACCTATCGTCAGCAGACTGTGAAAACAATTTCCCACTCATCTACACCGGTAGGTCCCCCTGCATTTTCACTAGCATTAAGTATTTGTCATACTTGTTCCTTACAGCAGCAGAGTTGAATAAAATCGCTCCGCATGTTTTCTCACATCTTTAGAAGATTAAGTAATGTGTATCATTCGAGTTACAAACACAACCACTGTACTGTTTGTTTTTAATACAAACTGAACAAATCACAAATGATCGCACCTGACCTGTTCTCATAGACTTTTATGTCAATTCCTACGAGGGGATTACCATACTCAATTTTCCTCAAAGTTAAAGCCAGTTAGTTGCTATTATTCTTTGTCATTCAACTGCTTGTTAAATACAAAATGTAACTGAACATTCTATGGGAGTACTTGGAATAATTTGCTAACTTCGGCACAATAAAGCTTCGACATGGCATTTCAAATTTGAGAAGTTCATTAGTCAACTGTTTATGCCGCACGTTGACTAAGTGCGTTGCCCATCAGTTGAATGAAACCAACATTCACTAGATATATAGCAACACATGAATGAGGATATGGTGTACGGTTAAATCTGTTTATAAGGGACCAAAGGACTGGAAAACATGGAGCTAACCATTTGGGTAAAATCCGAAATACACATTCACCTAAAATAATCCGACAAATCGCTTTAATTTCACATTACTAAGTGTTGCTTCTTGGTTATTCTTCGACTATTAAAGGAACATTTGCACATACTTAAAGCAGCTTGAATGAAACATTTCAGAGAAGAGAATTTGTTTACCATTAAGGGCATTTCTGATAGTTCATACTTACTAATATTGCGGAAACGAAGTGAGCACAGACTATTCCATTGACAGTTTCACATCTATCGTACATAATTACAACTGTCCGCACCAAAGTTCTCTGACTAGATCAAAGATCACTAGCGTAATGATAAAAGGGGATAAATAATGGAGTTATGAATTACGTTACCTAAACTAGAAGTGTTGTACGAGTTGGCGGCTTGTAAATCTGAAGTCTACAGATATCTAGAAATACGATTGTACAAATGGGTTAGAAAATATCGCAACAAATTCAATCACCACGATAAGGACGAAGCAATCAAAAAATGTTCCAAATGCGATCAGTTTTGACATTCAGTTTTTTGAAAAATGCACTGAACATGGTATTCCATGTCACCACTGATCACAAGTGTAATATAAATCTAAGTATATTCGCATCCCATGTTGTAGAGACAACAATGGAATGTAGTCAGAAATAAGCAAACATGATGTTGCAAAATATTTTTGTTGATCCTCCTTGTTATATGCTCACATAAGTAGTAAAGGATACCCAGCATTAGATACACATACCACATGTCCTTGTCCAATATGTTAGCTATTTTTTGCAGTTCAACAAGAAAGTAAATTCTACCACTCAGTTGAAAATGAATGCCGTTTGAATTACTCGTGTACAACTGATCATCTCAGCAGCAGTTATCTTACACCGGTTATGTTTTATGCCAAAAATATACAGATGGTAAAGTCAAAATTTGACACCCTCTGTGGATTAGAAAAATGTCTTTATTAATCTCTTTTTTGATGAAGACTCCATTGTTAAATTTATCATAAGAAAGCTGAAAATGTCGGTTTCAACAACTTACCTCGTTGGTCATTTGTGCGTGAGTTTCCGTTTGGTGCGAATTGTCATTTCACAAGCCAAAGGCAAATTTCCACATTCCATAATCAGCTATTGTGTGCATTCTTATGTTTGCTTGCAACGAGCATTGGCTGTGATACAAAGTGATTGTCTGATAGAGTGCATGCAAATCATCCTGCGTGATTAAGCAGTAGTGTGAATAACTAGGTTTCAAACGCGATTGTTACGCACATGTCAGTCTCCAGTTATTTTGTAAGTATGTAAGATGCTTTAGAGAACGAGTGGCAAGAAATCGATCCAAAATAGTTAGCTTCCAAGTGTTGACTGTTGCGAAGGCGGCAGGTATCCGATTGCATAACGTTGACCGCTGCAATAAGAAGAATTTCGTGTGAATACTTAACTTTCTCTGACCCATGATGTGTACTGGCCAATAGTTTTACACAACCTGCTCGCTTTTTTAATAAATATGCTGTGTTGTAATTAGCTTGATGATCGAACACAGAGAACGAGTCATGTTTTCTACATTTTTTGTTCCCTTGGCTCTAGTATTTACTTAGACATTTTGCTTTACGGCGTGTTTATCTTTGTTGCCTGGAGTGCTCTTCTGCTATGTTTGTCAGTTTTGTTGACGTAAAATTCAAGCCCTTCTGTCAAGTGCTTATCTAATTACAGTGGTATGTACTTATATGGCTTAGTCCAGTTCGATGAGCACAAACACATTTCAACTTGTGACAAACTTCCCCATCAAACGTTTACTGTTTCTTCTAACCCACAACGCTGTGGGCTAACACAAAAACTTTTCTTTCAACAATTAGGTCAGGTGCTTATACTCCTTTTTCGGACTTACGTAAGAAACGTATTCCATTGTATTTGCGACAAACAGTTTGTTAATTAATTTAAAAGACGTTTATTCGCAGGAGTTAAAACATTTTCACGTATCTTAAAATGTAGCTATCTCAGCCCATTTGTATGTATGCAAGTTGATGTATGTGTACTGTTGGCTGTACGAATACAAAAAGGCACAAACATATTTAGTATGAACACTCAGTTTTCCTTGACTTCAGTCGAATTAATCGTTAATGCTAATATCTTCCGATGTTTCATTAAATATGTGTACAATAATTAGGAATACTTTCTGACATACGGCCGATCCTATAAACCTCATTTCCTCCCGAGTCAGTCATCTCATGGAAAGTGCAAGTTTTGTAAATGAATAGTGTGATACCAAAAATCAAACAGTACAATGCCTTATTAGATGAAATATGCAGTAGCCACTTACAGAACCTAACAAATCATTTCAGTTGGTTTAATTTGAGTGGTGGAAAAGTGTTCATTTAAACAGATGCTATCTAAGGCGCCTGTCAAGGGGGTTGTGGAACACAGGTGACATTTGTATAAACTCCTTACATTTACATCGTGCATGTTGTTCTACAACTTAGGGTTGTGCAGTCCAACCTCAAAATAACTAGTATCGGTTGTCTAGTGAAGTAGTGTATAAATATTCACTAACTAACCATTGAGGTGTACCTTGGTTATCGCTAAGTCAAGATACATGGTTCCGTCAACGAAACTGTGCACAGTGTGCTCTTAGAAAAGTATGTAACTTGCTAAAAATATCTAGCCTGCAATACGGAGTGTTGCCTTGTTGCACAAATGACTGAATGTAAAGATATTTCACCCTCTAGAAGGCTAGCCGCTGAGATTTAGAACAAGTTGTGAGATATTCAAAAACTGACCCGATTGTGGTTGTGAAAACCTTACTTACCCCACTGAGTCAACTTGGAAGTTATCGGCTGCCACCTTTGAAACCGAACAGCTCCCTGCACAGTTGACGGAGAGCAATTACAGCCTCGGAATTGTTTCTCCCTAAATGCTGCGTTTGTTTTTGTAACACCGCGTACTCTAATAATAAATTTATTTATTTTAATCATGTTTGTTGATATTTTTCGTTGATTTTTGGAGTGACCACCTTACAAGCAACACCCCAACAGAGTGCTCAAAGCTGGAAGAGAAGGTTTGTCTATCTTGTGTGGCGTCAGTTAATTAAAAACGGACAGTACCTACTTCTAACACGACTAACTGTGAGCAATAAAACTATTTTGATCCTCTGCTTGTTGTCTCATAGAGTGATTTTATTACGTTTCATTCCACCTTATTAGCCTGGCAGAATAATCCACTTGCCAAGCTGAGCCATCTTTCAAGTCGGTCGACAGTTAACGTAGTCAGTCTTGTTCTCATGGGAGTTAATTTTGAATAACGATTGAAATCAAGTGTACTCGGTTTCCGATTAACTCATCCAAATCTGTGTCAATAAAACATTTAAGTACCTGATACAGCAGCAACCTGCTAATTATTAGTGCTCTAATTTCCGGTCAGTTGAGTTGATATCATATAACATGTTTCTCTTATTTACTTTGGTAAATACTTTTAAAATAATCATGGATATCTTCCAGGTGAATCTGTACTTGGCAACATATGTGAACTTATAATTTCTCGGAATGAATTTCGAACACTGAAATATAGTTATGCGAATTGTAATCAGCAAAATTGCGCTGGTCGTCCTCAACGAGGCTGGACCTTGACACAATGTTACGGCTTGCACATCCTGATGACTTCTTAGACTGAAATAGACAGTGTGGCCACCACACAGACATAGTCATTCATGCCAGGCAGGCTTGCTCAAACTTACAGATATATATATATATATTCGGGTAAAGTTGTTCTTATTTCCCTTCAACCACTTACTCCTTCTCAGTATGCACACTATACCATAATGTTCTTTCAGGCCTTCTAGTTCATATCACATCATAAAACTCTCAATGCTGTTAGCTAGATATTGTTTGTGTTCATAGTATCTCACTGGACCTGTTTAGAGTGGCACTGCTGGGCCTCAGTAACCCAACCAAGTGTTGATCAGTTTAAACAAATTTCCGTCTACTCTCCTTATCGTTATCAAGATATTTATCTTGGATTACACCCAGTTGAACTCATACCTAACTACCTACTATGGTGTTTATGCCATAATTTCTAAGGACGACCAAAGTAAGTTTGCTGATTATAACAAACGTAACCTTGAGTAAATGTCTTAAATCCAATTTCTGGATCGCGTTCTCACATGTCACATCCAACGACAATAGAAACTTTCGTTCGTCATGAAAAATGCAGGTTGGAATAAGCTGCTTATAAGACGAAGTTTCAAACTATAGTTGCATTAACGTTATTAACACCATAAAGTGAATAAAATGTTCAGCTTGATTGATATATTTTTTTCTGTATAATGCAAACAATAGATCTGTTTATACAGTTGATCGACTTTACACTGACAGCTGGCAATAGCAGTTTACAAGAGGACACGCAACAAAGCTCTCTTAGTATGCACATATCTGGTTTGTGCCTGGGAACATCTTTTGAACGGGACTCAACAACATGCACGCATTGATGCCAGGTGGACACCCACTTATGGTAACTTCACAAGCTCCGAGCATGTGTCAATCAGATATATGTGGGTTTTTCTCAGATGAGTTTTAGAAATAACAAAGATATGAAAATTAGTCTGCTGTTTTGGTACTTTCTGTTAAAATGTAGTGAAATTTGAATACACTAGTCAAAAAAGTGAATCACCTACATTTCATAAACTCACGTTGATCGTTGTGTCAGTTCGTCAGATTCTGATGTGGAAGGAGCATCTGGCCTACCAGTAAGATAACTGCTGGATACTTGCTTAAGATTAGAAATTTTTAAAAATTCATTTCCGTTGGAACAGATCTGGAGATGGAAGCACAGTTCGCAATCTAAGAATTAAACTTCAAACTGTAGGACGAACGTGACAAGCCGGTACTGATTCTCCAGTTAGAAAGAATTTCAAACTTTCTATTATATGTTATTCAGCCGAGAAATTATTATTGTCATTGTACTTATTTGTCGGTTATCATGGGTATATTTAGTCGAGAATCTCAGATCTTTCCTGTGTGAAAAGCAGCCAAAATTGATCTACCAAATCAGGTATGCAAACTTGTTGATTTTTATAAAACCTAACGGGCTACCTATTTTTTAACACAGTTTTTATTACATCCGAAGCTGTAACGTGACGTCGACTTTTAGCCACAGAACTATGGATGGCACATGACATGAGGGTAACCGGATAAATACCGGAGTAAGTTCTTGTTGATTAGTACTGAGTGTATATTGAGAATAAACATTCAAGTGTTTATAGACTGTTTTATTTCAAGCAATCTACTCAAAAACTTATATTTACCCCATCTGCTAACTAATACCTGGGATATTCCTCGATGATTGATAGTTTGACGCATTCTGCTTGGTAATGCGTTGTTCACTATTGAGCTCACTTGTGCCAACTGTTATTGAAAGCTTCTAGGCTAAGTGTTTTGCTTTAGTTCGATTTTGATTAAATCGACTAGTGATCTGAATTACCGCACACGGTGCACCTTTCAGTTGGAGGGGCAACTTGTCTGAAG